>CATKUP010000195.1:600000-826838 GCA_949786385.1 Onychomys leucogaster
ACAAACTACATCGTTCACGGAGATCACACGATTCTCATCTTAAGAGACAAGCATTGGATGTTAGAGGACCTGTGCTTTGTATCAGTTTCAGAAGCAGAGTTGGACTACATATGGTCCGTATGTGTAGGAAACACCGTTCTTTTGTTCTCAGCATCCTCAAGTTTCCCTCTGTATTAGAGACTCTAGAAAGCTAGAGCGTGCTTCTTGCTCTAAAGCAGAGTGTGATCCATGGATGAGAACTATGCTGTGTGTTTCCCTTCAGAAATGGAGTTAAATCCCAATCTCTGTGTCTTCCTACAAGCAAGACTTCGTTTCCGGTAAGGGCAGTCTCTTTTCAGCTCAAATGAACTACATCGTTCACTGAGCTCACACGTTTCTCATCTTAACAGACAAGCATTGGATGTTAGAGGACCAGTGTTTTGTATCAGTTTAAGAAGCAGAGTTGGACTAGATATGGTCTGTATGTGTAGGAAACACCGTTCTTTTGTTCTCAGCACACTCATGTTTCCTGCTGTCTTAGAGACTCTAGAAATCAAGAGCGTGCTTCTCGCTCTAAAGCAGAGTGTGATCCATGGATGAGAACTATGCTGTGTGTTTCCCTTCAGAAATGGAGTTAAATCCCAGGCTCTGTGTCTTCCTACAAGCAAGACTTCGTTTCAGGTAAGGGCAGTCACTTTTCAGCTCAAACGAACTACATCATTCACGGAGCTCACACGTTTCTCATCTCAACAGACAAGCATTGGATGTTAGAGGACCAGTGCTTTGTATCAGTGTAAGAAGCAGAGTTGGACTAGGTATGGTCCGTATGTGTAGGAAACTCCGTTCTTTTGTTCTCTGCACACTCACGTTTCCTGCTGTCTTAGAGACTCTAGAAAGCAAGAGCATGCTTCTTGCTCTAAAGCAGAGTGTGATCCGTGGATGAGAACTATGCTGTGTGTTTCCCATCAGAAATGGAGTTAAATCCCAGGCTCTGTGTCTTCCTACAAGCAAGACTTCGATTCAGGAAAGGGCAGTAACTTTTATGGTCAAACACACTACATCTTTCACGAAGCTCACACGTTTCTCATCTTAACTGACAAGCAGTGGATGTTAGAGGGCCTGTGTTTTGTATCAGTTTCAAATGCAGATTTGGACTACATATGGTCCGTATGTGTAGGAAACACCGTTCTTTTGTTCTGGACACACTCAGATTACCTGCTGTATTAGAGAATCTAGAAAGCAAGAGCGTGCTTCTCCCTCTAAAGCAGAGTGTGATCCATGGATGAGAACTACGCTGTGTGTTTCCCTTCAGAAATGGAGCTAAATCACAGGCTCTGTGTCTTCCTACAAGCAAGACTTCATTTCAGGTAAGGGCAGTCATTTTTCAGCTCAAACAAACTACATCGTTCACGGAGATCACACGTTTCTAATCTTAACAGACAAGCATTGGATGATAGAGGACCAGTGCTTTGTATCAGTTTCAGAAGCAGAGTTGGACTAGATATGGTCCATATGTGTAGGAAACACCGTTCTTTTGTTCTCAGCACACTCATGTTTCCTGCTGTCTTAGAGACTCTAGAAATCAAGAGCGTGCTTCTCGCTCTAAAGCACAGTGTGATCCATGGATGAGAACTATGCTGTGTGTTTCCCTTCAGAAATGGAGTTAAATCCCAGGCTCTGTGTCTTCCTACAAGCAAGACTTCGTTTCAGGTAAGGGCAGTCACTTTTCAGCTCAAACGAACTACATCATTCACGGAGCTCACACGTTTCTCATCTCAACAGACAAGCATTGGATGTTAGAGGACCAGTGCTTTGTATCAGTTTAAGAAGCAGAGTTGGACTAGGTATGGTCCGTATGTGTAGGAAACTCCGTTCTTTTGTTCTCAGCACACTCACGTTTCCTGCTGTCTTAGAGACTCTAGAAAGCAAGAGCATGCTTCTTGCTCTAAAGCAGAGTGTGATCCATGGATGAGAACTATGCTGTGTGTTTCCCATCAGAAATGGAGTTAAATCCCAGGCTCTGTGTCTTCCTACAAACAAGACTTCGATTCAGGAAAGGGCAGTAACTTTTATGGTCAAACACACTACATCTTTCACGAAGCTCACACGTTTCTCATCTTAACTGACAAGCGGTGGATGGTAGAGGGTCAGTGCTTTGTATCAGTTTCAAATGCAGATTTGGACTACATATGGTCCGTATGTGTAGGAAACACCGTTCTTTTGTTCAAAGCACACTCATGTTTCCTGCTGTCTTAGAGACTCTAGAAAGCAAGAGCGTGCTTCTTGTTCTAAAGCAGAGTGTGAACAATTGATGAGAACACTGCTGTGTGTTTCCCTTCAGAAATGGAGTTAAATCCCAGGCTCTGTGTCTTCCTACAAGCAAGACTTCGTTTAAGGTAAGGGCAGTCACTTTTCTGCTCAAACGAACTACATTGTTCATGAAGCTCACACGTTTCTTATCTTAACTGACAAGCATTGCATGTTAGAGGACCAGAGCTTTGTATCAGTTTCAGAAGCAGATTTGAACTACATATGGTCTGTATGTATAGGAAACTCCGTTCTTTTGTTCTGGGCACACTCAGATTTCCTACTGTATCAGAGACTCTAGAAAGCAAGAGCATGCATCTTGCTGTGAAGCAGAGTGGGATCCATGGGTGAGAACTATGCTGTGTGTTTCACTTCAGAAATGGAGTTAAATCCCAGGCTCTGTGTCTTCAACAAGCAACACTTCATTCCAGGTAAGGGCAGTCACTTTTCAGCTCAAAGGAAGTATATCATTCACAGAGCTCACACGTTTCTAATCTTAACAGACAAGCATTGGATGTTAGAGGACCAGTGCTTTGTATCAGTTTAAGAAGCAGAATTGGATTAGATATGGTCGGTAGGTGTAGGAAACACCGTTCTTTTGTTCTCAGCACACTCACGTTTTCTGCTGTCTTAGAAATTCTAGAAATCAAGAGCGTGCTTCTCGCTCTAAAGCAGAGTGTGATCCATGGAAGAGAACTATTATGTGTGTTTCCCTATAGAAATGGACTTAAATCCCAGGCTCTGTGTCTTCCTACAAGCAAGACTTCGTTTCAGGTAAGGGCAGTCACTTTTAAACTCAAACGAACTACATCATTCACGAAGCTCACACGATTCTCATCTTAAGAGACAAGCATTGGATGTTAGAGGACCAGTGCTTTGTATCAGTTTCAGAAGCAGAGTTGGACTACATATGGTCCGTATGTGTAGGAAACACCGTTCTTTTGTTCTCAGCATCCTCAAGTTTCCCTCTGTATTAGAGACTCTAGAAAGCTAGAGCGTGCTTCTTGCTCTAAAGCAGAGTGTGATCCATGGATGAGAACTATGCTGTGTGTTTCCCTTCAGAAATGGAGTTAAATCCCAGGCTCTGTGTCTTCCTACAAGCAAGACTTCGTTTCAGGTAAGGGCAGTCACTTTTCAGCTCAAACGAACTACATCATTCACGGAGCTCACACGTTTCTCATCTCAACAGTGAAGCATTGGATGTTAGAGGACCAGTGCTTTGTATCAGTGTAAGAAGCAGAGTTGGACTAGGTATGGTCCGTATGTGTAGGAAACTCCGTTCTTTTGTTCTCTGCACACTCACGTTTCTTGCTGTCTTAGAGACTCTAGAAAGCAAGAGCATGCTTCTTGCTCTAAAGCAGAGTGATCCATGGATGAGAACTATGCTGTGTGTTTCCCTTCAGAAATGGAGTTAAATCCCAGGCTCTGTGTCTTCCTACAAGCAAGACTTCGATTCAGGAAAGGGCAGTAACTTTTATGGTCAAACACACTACATCTTTCACGAAGCTCACACGTTTCTCATCTTAACTGACAAGCAGTGGATGTTAGAGGGTCAGTGCTTTGTATCAGTTTCAAATGCAGATTTGGACTACATATGGTCCGTATGTGTAGGAAACACCGTTCTTTTGTTCTGGACACACTCAGATTACCTGCTGTATTAGAGAATCTAGAAAGCAAGAGCGTGCTTCTCCCTCTAAAGCAGAGTGTGGTCAATGGATGAGAACTCTGCTGTGTGTTTCCCTTCAGATTTGGAGTTAAATCCCAGTCTCTGTGTCTTCCTAAAAGCAAGACTTCGTTTCAGGTAAGGGCAGTCACTTTTCAGCTCAAACAAACTACATCGTTCACGGAGATCACACGTTTCTAATCTTAACAGACAAGCATTGGATGATAGAGGACCAGTGCTTTGTATCAGTTTCAGAAGCAGAGTTGGACTAGATATGGTCCGTATGTGTAGGAAATGGAGTTCTTTTGTTCTCAGCACACTCACGTTTCCTGAAGACTTAGAGACTCTAGAAAGCAAGAGCATGCTTCTTGCTCTAAAGCAGAGTGATCCATGGATGAGAACTATGCTGTGTGTTTCCCTTCAGAAATGGAGTTAAATCCCAGGCTCTGTGTCTTCCTACAAGCAAGACTTCGTTTCAGGTAAGGGCAGTCACTTTTCAGCTCAAACGAACTACATCGTTCACAGAGCTCACACGTTTCTCATCTCAACAGACAAGCATTGGATGTTAGAGGACCAGTGCTTTGTATCAGTTTAAGAAGCAGAGTTGGACTAGGTATGGTCCGTATGGGTAGGAAACTCCGTTCTTTTGTTCTCACCACACTCACGTTTCCTGCTGTCTTAGAGACTCTAGAAAGCAAGAGCATGCTTCTTGCTCTAAAGCAGAGTGTGATCCATGGATGAGAACTATGCTGTGTGTTTCCCTTCAGAAATGGAGTTAAATCCCAGGCTCTGTGTCTTCCTCAAGCAAGACTTCGATTCAGGAAAGGGCAGTAACTTTTATGGTCAAACACACTACATCTTTCACGAAGCTCACACGTTTCTCATCTTAACTGACAAGCAGTGGATGTTAGAGGGTCAGTGCTTTTTATCAGTTTCAGAAGCAGATTTGGACTACATATGGTCCGTATGTGTAGGAAACTCCGTTCTTTTGTTCTGGACACACTCAGATTACCTGCTGTATTAGAGAATCTAGAAAGCAAGAGCGTGCTTCTCGCTCTAAAGCAGAGTGTGGTCAATGGATGAGAACTCTGCTGTGTGTTTCCCTTCAGATATGGAGTTAAATCCCAGTCTCTGTGTCTTCCTAAAAGCAAGACTTCGTTTCCGGTAAGGGCAGTCACTTTTCAGCTCAAACGAACTACATCGTTCACGGAGCTCACACATTTCTCATCTCAACAGTGAAGCATTGGATGTTAGAGGACCAGTGCTTTGTATCAGTTTCAGAAGCAGAGTTGGACTAGATATGGTCCGTATGTGTAGGAAATACCGTTCTTTTGTTCTCAGCACACTCACGTTTCCTGATGACTTAGAGACTCTAGAAAGCAAGAGCATGCTTCTTGCTCTAAAGCAGAGTCTCCATGGATGAGAACTATGCTGTGTGTTTCCCTTCAGAAATGGAGTTAAATCCCAGGCTCTGTGTCTTCCTACAAGCAAGACTTCGTTTCCGGTAAGGGCAGTCTCTTTTCAGCTCAAATGAACTACATCGTTCACTGAGCTCACACGTTTCTCATCTTAACAGACAAGCATTGGATGTTAGAGGACCAGTGTTTTGTATCAGTTTAAGAAGCAGAGTTGGACTAGATATGGTCTCTATGTGTAGGAAACACCGTTCTTTTGTTCTCAGCACACTCACGTTTCCTGCTGTCTTAGAGACTCTAGAAATCAAGAGCGTGCTTCTCGTTCTAAAGCAGAGTGTAATCCATGGATGAGAACTATGCTGTGTGTTTCCCTTCAGAAATGGAGTTAAATCACAGGCTCTGTGTCTTCCTACAAGCAAGACTTCGTTTCAGGTAAGGGCAGTCACTTTTCAGCTCAAACAAACTACATCGTTCACGGAGATCACACGTTTCTAATCTTAACAGACAAGCATTGGATGATAGAGGACCAGAGCTTTGTATCAGTTTCAGAAGCAGATTTGAACTACATATGGTCTGTATGTATAGGAAACTCCATTCTTTTGTTCTCAGCACACACACGTTTCCTGCTGTATTAGAGACTCTAGAAAGCAAGAGCGTGCTTCTCGCTCTAAAGCAGAGTGTTATCCATGGATGAGAACACTGCTAAGCGTTTCACTTCAGAAATGGAGTTAAATCCCAGGCTCTGTTTCTTCCTACAAGGAAGACTTCGTTTCAGGTAAGGGCAGTCACTTTTCTGCTCAAACGAACTACATTGTTCATGAAGCTCACACGTTTCTTATCTTAACTGACAAGCATTGCATGTTAGAGGACCAGAGCTTTGTATCAGTTTCAGAAGCAGATTTGAACTACATATGGTCTGTATGTATAGGAAACTCCGTTCTTTTGTTCTGGGCACACTCAGATTTCCTACTGTATCAGAGACTCTAGAAAGCAAGAGCATGCATCTTGCTGTAAAGCAGAGTGGGATCCATGGGTGCGAACTATGCTGTGTGTTTCACTTCAGAAATGGAGTTAAATCCCAGGCTCTGTGTCTTCAACAAGCAACACTTCATTCCAGGTAAGGGCAGTCACTTTTCAGCTCAAAGGAACTATATCATTCACAGAGCTCACACGTTTCTAATCTTAACAGACAAGCATTGGATGTTAGAGGACCAGTGCTTTGTATCAGTTTAAGAAGCAGAGTTGGATTAGATATGGTCGGTAGGTGTAGGAAACACTGTTCTTTTGTTCTCAGCACACTCACGTTTTCTGCTGTCTTAGAAATTCTAGAAATCAAGAGCGTGCTTCTCGCTCTAAAGCAGAGTGTGATCCATGGATGAGAACTATGCTGTGTGTTTCCCTATAGAAATGGACTTAAATCCCAGGCTCTGTGTCTTCCTACAAGCAAGACTTCGTTTCAGGTAAGGGCAGTCACTTTTAAACTCAAACGAACTACATCATTCACAAAGCTCACACGATTCTCATCTTAAGAGACAAGCATTGGATGTTAGAGGACCAGTGCTTTGTATCAGTTTCAGAAGCAGAGTTGGACTACATATGGTCCGTATGTGTAGGAAACACCGTTCTTTTGTTCTCAGCATCCTCAAGTTTCCCTCTGTATTAGAGACTCTAGAAAGCTAGAGCGTGCTTCTTGCTCTAAAGCAGAGTGTGATCCATGGATGAGAACTATGCTGTGTGTTTCCCTTCAGAAATGGAGTTAAATCCCAATCTCTGTGTCTTCCTACAAGCAAGACTTCGTTTCCGGTAAGGGCAGTCTCTTTTCAGCTCAAATGAACTACATCGTTCAATGAGCTCACACGTTTCTCATCTTAACAGACAAGCATTGGATGATAGAGGACCAGTGCTTTGTATCAGTTTCAGAAGCAGAGTTGGACTAGATATGGTCCATATGTGTAGGAAACACCGTTCTTTTGTTCTCAGCACACTCACGTTTCCTGCTGTCTTAGAGACTCTAGAAAGCAAGAGCATGCTTCTTGCTCTAAAGCAGAGTGATCCATGGATGAGAACTATGCTGTGTGTTTCCCTTCAGAAATGGAGTTAAATCCCAGGCTCTGTGTCTTCCTACAAGCAAGACTTCGATTCAGGAAAGGGCAGTAACTTTTATGGTCAAACACACTACATCTTTCACGAAGCTCACACGTTTCTCATCTTAACTGACAAGCAGTGGATGTTAGAGGGTCAGTGCTTTGTATCAGTTTCACAAGCAGATTTGGACTACATATGGTCCGTATGTGTAGGAAACACCGTTCTTTTGTTCTGGACACACTCAGATTACCTGCTGTATTAGAGAATCTAGAAAGCAAGAGCGTGCTTCTCCCTCTAAAGCAGAGTGTGGTCAATGGATGAGAACTCTGCTGTGTGTTTCCCTTCAGATTTGGAGTTAAATCCCAGTCTCTGTGTCTTCCTAAAAGCAAGACTTCGTTTCAGGTAAGGGCAGTCACTTTTCAGCTCAAACAAACTACATCGTTCACGGAGATCACACGTTTCTAATCTTAACAGACAAGCATTGGATGATAGAGGACCAGTGCTTTGTATCAGTTTCAGAAGCAGAGTTGGACTAGATATGGTCCGTATGTGTAGGAAATGGAGTTCTTTTGTTCTCAGCACACTCACGTTTCCTGAAGACTTAGAGACTCTAGAAAGCAAGAGCATGCTTCTTGCTCTAAAGCAGAGTGATCCATGGATGAGAACTATGCTGTGTGTTTCCCTTCAGAAATGGAGTTAAATCCCAGGCTCTGTGTCTTCCTACAAGCAAGACTTCGTTTCAGGTAAGGGCAGTCACTTTTCAGCTCAAACGAACTACATCGTTCACGGAGCTCACACGTTTCTCATCTCAACAGACAAGCATTGGATGTTAGAGGACCAGTGCTTTGTATCAGTTTAAGAAGCAGAGTTGGACTAGGTATGGTCCGTATGGGTAGGAAACTCCGTTCTTTTGTTCTCACCACACTCACGTTTCCTGCTGTCTTAGAGACTCTAGAAAGCAAGAGCATGCTTCTTGCTCTAAAGCAGAGTGTGATCCATGGATGAGAACTATGCTGTGTGTTTCCCTTCAGAAATGGAGTTAAATCCCAGGCTCTGTGTCTTCCTCAAGCAAGACTTCGATTCAGGAAAGGGCAGTAACTTTTATGGTCAAACACACTACATCTTTCACGAAGCTCACACGTTTCTCATCTTAACTGACAAGCAGTGGATGTTAGAGGGTCAGTGCTTTTTATCAGTTTCAGAAGCAGATTTGGACTACATATGGTCCGTATGTGTAGGAAACTCCATTCTTTTGTTCTGGACACACTCAGATTACCTGCTGTATTAGAGAATCTAGAAAGCAAGAGCGTGCTTCTCGCTCTAAAGCAGAGTGTGGTCAATGGATGAGAACTCTGCTGTGTGTTTCCCTTCAGATATGGAGTTAAATCCCAGTCTCTGCGTCTTCCTAAAAGCAAGACTTCGTTTCCGGTAAGGGCAGTCACTTTTCAGCTCAAACGAACTACATCGTTCACGGAGCTCACACATTTCTCATCTCAACAGTGAAGCATTGGATGTTAGAGGACCAGTGCTTTGTATCAGTTTCAGAAGCAGAGTTGGACTAGATATGGTCCGTATGTGTAGGAAATACCGTTCTTTTGTTCTCAGCACACTCACGTTTCCTGATGACTTAGAGACTCTAGAAAGCAAGAGCATGCTTCTTGCTCTAAAGCAGAGTCTCCATGGATGAGAACTATGCTGTGTGTTTCCCTTCAGAAATGGAGTTAAATCCCAGGCTCTGTGTCTTCCTACAAGCAAGACTTCGTTTCCGGTAAGGGCAGTCTCTTTTCAGCTCAAATGAACTACATCGTTCACTGAGCTCACACGTTTCTCATCTTAACAGACAAGCATTGGATGTTAGAGGACCAGTGTTTTGTATCAGTTTAAGAAGCAGAGTTGGACTAGATATGGTCTCTATGTGTAGGAAACACCGTTCTTTTGTTCTCAGCACACTCACGTTTCCTGCTGTCTTAGAGACTCTAGAAATCAAGAGCGTGCTTCTCGTTCTAAAGCAGAGTGTAATCCATGGATGAGAACTATGCTGTGTGTTTCCCTTCAGAAATGGAGTTAAATCACAGGCTCTGTGTCTTCCTACAAGCAAGACTTCGTTTCAGGTAAGGGCAGTCACTTTTCAGCTCAAACAAACTACATCGTTCACGGAGATCACACGTTTCTAATCTTAACAGACAAGCATTGGATGATAGAGGACCAGAGCTTTGTATCAGTTTCAGAAGCAGATTTGAACTACATATGGTCTGTATGTATAGGAAACTCCATTCTTTTGTTCTCAGCACACACACGTTTCCTGCTGTATTAGAGACTCTAGAAAGCAAGAGCGTGCTTCTCGCTCTAAAGCAGAGTGTTATCCATGGATGAGAACACTGCTAAGCGTTTCACTTCAGAAATGGAGTTAAATCCCAGGCTCTGTTTCTTCCTACAAGGAAGACTTCGTTTCAGGTAAGGGCAGTCACTTTTCTGCTCAAACGAACTACATTGTTCATGAAGCTCACACGTTTCTTATCTTAACTGACAAGCATTGCATGTTAGAGGACCAGAGCTTTGTATCAGTTTCAGAAGCAGATTTGAACTACATATGGTCTGTATGTATAGGAAACTCCGTTCTTTTGTTCTGGGCACACTCAGATTTCCTACTGTATCAGAGACTCTAGAAAGCAAGAGCATGCATCTTGCTGTAAAGCAGAGTGGGATCCATGGGTGAGAACTATGCTGTGTGTTTCACTTCAGAAATGGAGTTAAATCCCAGGCTCTGTGTCTTCAACAAGCAACACTTCATTCCAGGTAGGGGCAGTCACTTTTCAGCTCAAAGGAACTATATCATTCACAGAGCTCACACGTTTCTAATCTTAACAGACAAGCATTGGATGTTAGAGGACCAGTGCTTTGTATCAGTTTAAGAAGCAGAGTTGGATTAGATATGGTCGGTAGGTGTAGGAAACACTGTTCTATTGTTCTCAGCACACTCACGTTTTCTGCTGTCTTAGAAATTCTAGAAATCAAGAGCGTGCTTCTCGCTCTAAAGCAGAGTGTGATCCATGGATGAGAACTATGCTGTGTGTTTCCCTATAGAAATGGACTTAAATCCCAGGCTCTGTGTCTTCCTACAAGCAAGACTTCGTTTCAGGTAAGGGCAGTCACTTTTAAACTCAAACGAACTACATCATTCACAAAGCTCACACGATTCTCATCTTAAGAGACAAGCATTGGATGTTAGAGGACCAGTGCTTTGTATCAGTTTCAGAAGCAGAGTTGGACTACATATGGTCCGTATGTGTAGGAAACACCGTTCTTTTGTTCTCAGCATCCTCAAGTTTCCCTCTGTATTAGAGACTCTAGAAAGCTAGAGCGTGCTTCTTGCTCTAAAGCAGAGTGTGATCCATGGATGAGAACTATGCTGTGTGTTTCCCTTCAGAAATGGAGTTAAATCCCAATCTCTGTGTCTTCCTACAAGCAAGACTTCGTTTCCGGTAAGGGCAGTCTCTTTTCAGCTCAAATGAACTACATCGTTCAATGAGCTCACACGTTTCTCATCTTAACAGACAAGCATTGGATGATAGAGGACCAGTGCTTTGTATCAGTTTCAGAAGCAGAGTTGGACTAGATATGGTCCATATGTGTAGGAAACACCGTTCTTTTGTTCTCAGCACACTCATGTTTCCTGCTGTCTTAGAGACTCTAGAAATCAAGAGCGTGCTTCTCGCTCTAAAGCACAGTGTGATCCATGGATGAGAACTATGCTGTGTGTTTCCCTTCAGAAATGGAGTTAAATCCCAGGCTCTGTGTCTTCCTACAAGCAAGACTTCGTTTCAGGTAAGGGCAGTCACTTTTCAGCTCAAACGAACTACATCATTCACGGAGCTCACACGTTTCTCATCTCAACAGACAAGCATTGGATGTTAGAGGACCAGTGCTTTGTATCAGTTTAAGAAGCAGAGTTGGACTAGGTATGGTCCGTATGTGTAGGAAACTCCGTTCTTTTGTTCTCAGCACACTCACGTTTCCTGCTGTCTTAGAGACTCTAGAAAGCAAGAGCATGCTTCTTGCTCTAAAGCAGAGTGTGATCCATGGATGAGATCTATGCTGTGTGTTTCCCATCAGAAATGGAGTTAAATCCCAGGCTCTGTGTCTTCCTACAAACAAGACTTCGATTCAGGAAAGGGCAGTAACTTTTATGGTCAAACACACTACATCTTTCACGAAGCTCACACGTTTCTCATCTTAACTGACAAGCGGTGGATGTTAGGGGGTCAGTGCTTTGTATCAGTTTCAAATGCAGATTTGGACTACATATGGTCCGTATGTGTAGGAAACACCGTTCTTTTGTTCAAAGCACACTCATGTTTCCTGCTGTCTTAGAGACTCTAGAAAGCAAGAGCGTGCTTCTTGTTCTAAAGCAGAGTGTGAACAATTGATGAGAACACTGCTGTGTGTTTCCCTTCAGAAATGGAGTTAAATCCCAGGCTCTGTGTCTTCCTACAAGCAAGACTTCGTTTAAGGTAAGGGCAGTCACTTTTCTGCTCAAACGAACTACATTGTTCATGAAGCTCACACGTTTCTTATCTTAACTGACAAGCATTGCATGTTAGAGGACCAGAGCTTTGTATCAGTTTCAGAAGCAGATTTGAACTACATATGGTCTGTATGTATAGGAAACTCCGTTCTTTTGTTCTGGGCACACTCAGATTTCCTACTGTATCAGAGACTCTAGAAAGCAAGAGCATGCATCTTGCTGTGAAGCAGAGTGGGATCCATGGGTGAGAACTATGCTGTGTGTTTCACTTCAGAAATGGAGTTAAATCCCAGGCTCTGTGTCTTCAACAAGCAACACTTCATTCCAGGTAAGGGCAGTCACTTTTCAGCTCAAAGGAAGTATATCATTCACAGAGCTCACACGTTTCTAATCTTAACAGACAAGCATTGGATGTTAGAGGACCAGTGCTTTGTATCAGTGTAAGAAGCAGAGTTGGACTAGGTATGGTCCGTATGTGTAGGAAACTCCGTTCTTTTGTTCTCTGCACACTCACGTTTCCTGCTGTCTTAGAGACTCTAGAAAGCAAGAGCATGCTTCTTGCTCTAAAGCAGAGTGATCCATGGATGAGAACTATGCTGTGTGTTTCCCTTCAGAAATGGAGTTAAATCCCAGGCTCTGTGTCTTCCTACAAGCAAGACTTCGATTCAGGAAAGGGCAGTAACTTTTATGGTCAAACACACTACATCTTTCACGAAGCTCACACGTTTCTCATCTTAACTGACAAGCAGTGGATGTTAGAGGGTCAGTGCTTTGTATCAGTTTCAAATGCAGATTTGGACTACATATGGTCCGTATGTGTAGGAAACACCGTTCTTTTGTTCTGGACACACTCAGATTACCTGCTGTATTAGAGAATCTAGAAAGCAAGAGCGTGCTTCTCCCTCTAAAGCAGAGTGTGGTCAATGGATGAGAACTCTGCTGTGTGTTTCCCTTCAGATTTGGAGTTAAATCCCAGTCTCTGTGTCTTCCTAAAAGCAAGACTTCGTTTCAGGTAAGGGCAGTCACTTTTCAGCTCAAACAAACTACATCGTTCACGGAGATCACACGTTTCTAATCTTAACAGACAAGCATTGGATGATAGAGGACCAGTGCTTTGTATCAGTTTCAGAAGCAGAGTTGGACTAGATATGGTCCGTATGTGTAGGAAATGCCGTTCTTTTGTTCTCAGCACACTCACGTTTCCTGATGACTTAGAGACTCTAGAAAGCAAGAGCATGCTTCTTGCTCTAAAGCAGAGTGATCCATGGATGAGAACTATGCTGTGTGTTTCCCTTCAGAAATGGAGTTAAATCCCAGGCTCTGTGTCTTCCTACAAGCAAGACTTCGTTTCAGGTAAGGGCTGTCACTTTTCAGCTCAAACGAACTACATCGTTCACGGAGCTCACACGTTTCTCATCTCAACAGACAAGCATTGGATGTTAGAGGACCAGTGCTTTGTATCAGTTTAAGAAGCAGAGTTGGACTAGGTATGGTCCGTATGGGTAGGAAACTCCGTTCTTTTGTTCTCACCACACTCACGTTTCCTGCTGTCTTAGAGACTCTAGAAAGCAAGAGCATGCTTCTTGCTCTAAAGCAGAGTGTGATCCATGGATGAGAACTATGCTGTGTGTTTCCCTTCAGAAATGGAGTTAAATCCCAGGCTCTGTGTCTTCCTACAAGCAAGACTTCGATTCAGGAAAGGGCAGTAACTTTTATGGTCAAACACACTACATCTTTCACGAAGCTCACACGTTTCTCATCTTAACTGACAAGCAGTGGATGTTAGAGGGTCAGTGCTTTTTATCAGTTTCAGAAGCAGATTTGGACTACATATGGTCCGTATGTGCAGGAAACTCCGTTCTTTGGTTCTGGACACACTCAGATTACCTGCTGTATTAGAGAATCTAGAAAGCAAGAGCGTGCTTCTCGCTCTAAAGCAGAGTGTGGTCAATGGATGAGAACTCTGCTGTGTGTTTCCCTTCAGATATGGAGTTAAATCCCAGTCTCTGCGTCTTCCTAAAAGCAAGACTTCGTTTCCGGTAAAGGCAGTCACTTTTCAGCTCAAACGAACTACATCGTTCACGGAGCTCACACATTTCTCATCTCAACAGTGAAGCATTGGATGTTAGAGGACCAGTGCTTTGTATCAGTTTCAGAAGCAGAGTTGGACTAGATATGGTCCGTATGTGTAGGAAATACCGTTCTTTTGTTCTCAGCACACTCACGTTTCCTGATGACTTAGAGACTCTAGAAAGCAAGAGCATGCTTCTTGCTCTAAAGCAGAGTCTCCATGGATGAGAACTATGCTGTGTGTTTCCCTTCAGAAATGGAGTTAAATCCCAGGCTCTGTGTCTTCCTACAAGCAAGACTTCGTTTCCGGTAAGGGCAGTCTCTTTTCAGCTCAAATGAACTACATCGTTCACTGAGCTCACACGTTTCTCATCTTAACAGACAAGCATTGGATGTTAGAGGACCAGTGTTTTGTATCAGTTTAAGAAGCAGAGTTGGACTAGATATGGTCTCTATGTGTAGGAAACACCGTTCTTTTGTTCTCAGCACACTCACGTTTCCTGCTGTCTTAGAGACTCTAGAAATCAAGAGCGTGCTTCTCGTTCTAAAGCAGAGTGTAATCCATGGATGAGAACTATGCTGTGTGTTTCCCTTCAGAAATGGAGTTAAATCACAGGCTCTGTGTCTTCCTACAAGCAAGACTTCGTTTCAGGTAAGGGCAGTCACTTTTCAGCTCAAACAAACTACATCGTTCACGGAGATCACACGTTTCTAATCTTAACAGACAAGCATTGGATGATAGAGGACCAGAGCTTTGTATCAGTTTCAGAAGCAGATTTGAACTACATATGGTCTGTATGTATAGGAAACTCCGTTCTTTTGTTCTCAGCACACACACGTTTCCTGCTGTATTAGAGACTCTAGAAAGCAAGAGCGTGCTTCTCGCTCTAAAGCAGAGTGTTATCCATGGATGAGAACACTGCTAAGCGTTTCACTTCAGAAATGGAGTTAAATCCCAGGCTCTGTTTCTTCCTACAAGGAAGACTTCGTTTCAGGTAAGGGCAGTCACTTTTCTGCTCAAACGAACTACATTGTTCATGAAGCTCACACGTTTCTTATCTTAACTGACAAGCATTGCATGTTAGAGGACCAGAGCTTTGTATCAGTTTCAGAAGCAGATTTGAACTACATATGGTCTGTATGTATAGGAAACTCCGTTCTTTTGTTCTGGGCACACTCAGATTTTCTACTGTATCAGAGACTCTAGAAAGCAAGAGCATGCATCTTGCTGTAAAGCAGAGTGGGATCCATGGGTGAGAACTATGCTGTGTGTTTCACTTCAGAAATGGAGTTAAATCCCAGGCTCTGTGTCTTCAACAAGCAACACTTCATTCCAGGTAAGGGCAGTCACTTTTCAGCTCAAAGGAACTATATCGTTCACAGAGCTCACACGTTTCTCATCTTAACAGACAAGCATTGGATGTTAGAGGACCAGTGTTTTGTATCAGTTTAAGAAGCAGAGTTGGACTAGATATGGTCTCTATGTGTAGGAAACACCGTTCTTTTGTTCTCAGCACACTCACGTTTCCTGCTGTCTTAGAGACTCTAGAAATCAAGAGCGTGCTTCTCGTTCTAAAGCAGAGTGTAATCCATGGATGAGAACTATGCTGTGTGTTTCCCTTCAGAAATGGAGTTAAATCACAGGCTCTGTGTCTTCCTACAAGCAAGACTTCGTTTCAGGTAAGGGCAGTCACTTTTCAGCTCAAACAAACTACATCGTTCACGGAGATCACACGTTTCTAATCTTAACAGACAAGCATTGGATGATAGAGGACCAGAGCTTTGTATCAGTTTCAGAAGCAGATTTGAACTACATATGGTCTGTATGTATAGGAAACTCCGTTCTTTTGTTCTCAGCACACACACGTTTCCTGCTGTATTAGAGACTCTAGAAAGCAAGAGCGTGCTTCTCGCTCTAAAGCAGAGTGTTATCCATGGATGAGAACACTGCTAAGCGTTTCACTTCAGAAATGGAGTTAAATCCCAGGCTCTGTTTCTTCCTACAAGGAAGACTTCGTTTCAGGTAAGGGCAGTCACTTTTCTGCTCAAACGAACTACATTGTTCATGAAGCTCACACCTTTCTTATCTTAACTGACAAGCATTGCATGTTAGAGGACCAGAGCTTTGTATCAGTTTCAGAAGCAGATTTGAACTACATATGGTCTGTATGTATAGGAAACTCCGTTCTTTTGTTCTGGGCACACTCAGATTTCCTACTGTATCAGAGACTCTAGAAAGCAAGAGCATGCATCTTGCTGTAAAGCAGAGTGGGATCCATGGGTGAGAACTATGCTGTGTGTTTCACTTCAGAAATGGAGTTAAATCCCAGGCTCTGTGTCTTCAACAAGCAACACTTCATTCCAGGTAAGGGCAGTCACTTTTCAGCTCAAAGGAACTATATCGTTCACAGAGCTCACACGTTTCTAATCTTAACAGACAAGCATTGGATGTTAGAGGACCAGTGCTTTGTATCAGTTTAAGAAGCAGAGTTGGATTAGATATGGTCGGTAGGTGTAGGAAACACTGTTCTTTTGTTCTCAGCACACTCACGTTTTCTGCTGTCTTAGAAATTCTAGAAATCAAGAGCGTGCTTCTCGCTCTAAAGCAGAGTGTGATCCATGGATGAGAACTATGCTGTGTGTTTCCCTATAGAAATGGACTTAAATCCCAGGCTCTGTGTCTTCCTACAAGCAAGACTTCGTTTCAGGTAAGGGCAGTCACTTTTAAACTCAAACGAACTACATCATTCACAAAGCTCACACGATTCTCATCTTAAGAGACAAGCATTGGATGTTAGAGGACCAGTGCTTTGTATCAGTTTCAGAAGCAGAGTTGGACTACATATGGTCCGTATGTGTAGGAAACACCGTTCTTTTGTTCTCAGCATCCTCAAGTTTCCCTCTGTCTTAGAGACTCTAGAAAGCTAGAGCGTGCTTCTTGCTCTAAAGCAGAGTGTGATCCATGGATGAGAACTATGCTGTGTGTTTCCCTTCAGAAATGGAGTTAAATCCCAATCTCTGTGTCTTCCTACAAGCAAGACTTCGTTTCCGGTAAGGGCAGTCTCTTTTCAGCTCAAATGAACTACATCGTTCAATGAGCTCACACGTTTCTCATCTTAACAGACAAGCATTGGAAGTTAGAGGACCAGTGTTTTGTATCAGTTTAAGAAGCAGAGTTGGACTAGATATGGTCTGTATGTGTAGGAAACTCCGTTCTTTTGTTCTCTGCACACTCACGTTTCCTGCTGTCTTAGAGACTCTAGAAAGCAAGAGCATGCTTCTTGCTCTAAAGCAGAGTGATCCATGGATGAGAACTATGCTGTGTGTTTCCCTTCAGAAATGGAGTTAAATCCCAGGCTCTGTGTCTTCCTACAAGCAAGACTTCGATTCAGGAAAGGGCAGTAACTTTTATGGTCAAACACACTACATCTTTCATGAAGCTCACACGTTTCTCATCTTAACTGACAAGCAGTGGATGTTAGAGGGTCAGTGCTTTGTATCAGTTTCAAATGCAGATTTGGACTACATATGGTCCGTATGTGTAGGAAACACCGTTCTTTTGTTCTGGACACACTCAGATTACCTGCTGTATTAGAGAATCTAGAAAGCAAGAGCGTGCTTCTCCCTCTAAAGCAGAGTGTGGTCAATGGATGAGAACTCTGCTGTGTGTTTCCCTTCAGATATGGAGTTAAATCCCAGTCTCTGTGTCTTCCTAAAAGCAAGACTTCGTTTCAGGTAAGGGCAGTCACTTTTCAGCTCAAACGAACTACATCGTTCACGGAGCTCATACGTTTCTCATCTCAATAGACAAGCATTGGATGTTAGAGGACCAGTGCTTTGTATCAGTTTAAGAAGCAGAGTTGGACTAGATATGGTCCGTATGTGTAGGAAATACCGTTCTTTTGTTCTCAGTACACTCACGTTTCCTGATGACTTAGAGACTCTAGAAAGCAAGAGCATGCTTCTTGCTCTAAAGCAGAGTGATCCATGGATGAGAACTATGCTGTGTGTTTCCCTTCAGAAATGGAGTTAAATCCCAGGCTCTGTGTCTTCCTACAAGCAAGACTTCGTTTCAGGTAAGGGCAGTCACTTTTCAGCTCAAACGAACTACATCGTTCACGGAGCTCACACGTTTCTCATCTCAACAGACAAGCATTGGATGTTAGAGGACCAGTGCTTTGTATCAGTTTAAGAAGCAGAGTTGGACTAGGTATGGTCCGTATGGGTAGGAAACTCCGTTCTTTTGTTCTCACCACACTCACGTTTCCTGCTGTCTTAGAGACTCTAGAAAGCAAGAGCATGCTTCTTGCTCTAAAGCAGAGTGTGATCCATGGATGAGAACTATGCTGTGTGTTTCCCTTCAGAAATGGAGTTAAATCCCAGGCTCTGTGTCTTCCTACAAGCAAGACTTCGATTCAGGAAAGGGCAGTAACTTTTATGGTCAAACACACTACATCTTTCACGAAGCTCACACGTTTCTCATCTTAACTGACAAGCAGTGGATGTTAGAGGGTCAGTGCTTTTTATCAGTTTCAGAAGCAGATTTGGACTACATATGGTCCGTATGTGTAGGAAACACCGTTCTTTTGTTCTGGACACACTCAGATTACCTGCTGTATTAGAGAATCTAGAAAGCAAGAGCGTGCTTCTCGCTCTAAAGCAGAGTGTGGTCAATGGATGAGAACTCTGCTGTGTGTTTCCCTTCAGATATGGAGTTAAATCCCAGTCTCTGCGACTTCCTAAAAGCAAGACTTCGTTTCCGGTAAGGGCAGTCACTTTTCAGCTCAAACGAACTACATCGTTCACGGAGCTCACACATTTCTCATCTCAACAGTGAAGCATTGGATGTTAGAGGACCAGTGCTTTGTATCAGTTTCAGAAGCAGAGTTGGACTAGATATGGTCCGTATGTGTAGGAAATACCGTTCTTTTGTTCTCAGCACACTCACGTTTCCTGATGACTTAGAGACTCTAGAAAGCAAGAGCATGCTTCTTGCTCTAAAGCAGAGTCTCCATGGATGAGAACTATGCTGTGTGTTTCCCTTCAGAAATGGAGTTAAAACCCAGGCTCTGTGTCTTCCTACAAGCAAGACTTCATTTCAGGTAAGGGCAGTCACTTTTAAACTCAAACGAACTACATCGTTCACGAAGCTCACACGATTCTCATCTTAAGAGACAAGCATTGGATGTTAGAGGACCAGTGCTTTGTATCAGTTTCAGAAGCAGAGTTGGACTACATATGGTCCGTATGTGTAGGAAACACCGTTCTTTTGTTCTCAGCATCCTCAAGTTTCCCACTGTATTAGAGACTCTAGAAAGCTAGAGCGTGCTTCTTGCTCTAAAGCAGAGTGTGATCCATGGATGAGAACTATGCTGTGTGTTTCCCTTCAGAAATGGAGTTAAATCCCAATCTCTGTGTCTTCCTACAAGCAAGACTTCGTTTCCGGTAAGGGCAGTCTCTTTTCAGCTCAAATGAACTACATCGTTTACTGAGCTCACACGTTTCTCATCTTAACAGACAAGCATTGGATGTTAGAGGACCAGTGTTTTGTATCAGTTTAAGAAGCAGAGTTGGACTAGATATGGTCTGTATGTGTAGGAAACACCGTTCTTTTGTTCTCAGCACACTCACGTTTCCTGCTGTCTTAGAGACTCTAGAAATCAAGAGCGTGCTTCTCGTTCTAAAGCAGAGTGTAATCCATGGATGAGAACTATGCTGTGTGTTTCCCTTCAGAAATGGAGTTAAATCACAGGCTCTGTGTCTTCCTACAAGCAAGACTTCGTTTCAGGTAAGGGCAGTCACTTTTCAGCTCAAACAAACTACATCGTTCAGGGAGATCACACGTTTCTAATCTTAACAGACAAGCATTGGATGATAGAGGACCAATGCTTTGTATCAGTTTCAGAAGCAGAGTTGGACTAGATATGGTCCATATTTGTAGGAAACACCGTTCTTTTGTTCTCAGCACACTCATGTTTCCTGCTGTCTTAGAGACTCTAGAAATCAAGAGCGTGCTTCTCGCTCTAAAGCAGAGTGTGATCCATGGATGAGAACTATGCTGTGTGTTTCCCTTCAGAAATGGAGTTAAATCCCAGGCTCTGTGTCTTCCTACAAGCAAGACTTCGTTTCAGGTAAGGGCAGTCACTTTTCAGCTCAAACGAACTACATCATTCACGGAGCTCACACGTTTCTCATCTCAACAGACAAGCATTGGATGTTAGAGGACCAGTGCTTTGTATCAGTGTAAGAAGCAGAGTTGGACTAGGTATGGTCCGTATGTGTAGGAAACTCCGTTCTTTTGTTCTCTGCACACTCACGTTTCCTGCTGTCTTAGAGACTCTAGAAAGCAAGAGCATGCTTCTTGCTCTAAAGCAGAGTGATCCATGGATGAGAACTATGCTGTGTGTTTCCCTTCAGAAATGGAGTTAAATCCCAGGCTCTGTGTCTTCCTACAAGCAAGACTTCGATTCAGGAAAGGGCAGTAACTTTTATGGTCAAACACACTACATCTTTCACGAAGCTCACACGTTTCTCATCTTAACTGACAAGCAGTGGATGTTAGAGGGTCAGTGCTTTGTATCAGTTTCAAATGCAGATTTGGACTACATATGGTCCGTATGTGTAGGAAACACCGTTCTTTTGTTCTGGACACACTCAGATTACCTGCTGTATTAGAGAATCTAGAAAGCAAGAGCGTGCTTCTCCCTCTAAAGCAGAGTGTGGTCAATGGATGAGAACTCTGCTGTGTGTTTCCCTTCAGATATGGAGTTAAATCCCAGTCTCTGTGTCTTCCTAAAGGCAAGACTTCGTTTCCGGTAAGGGCAGTCACTTTTCAGCTCAAACGAACTACATCGTTCACGGAGCTCATACGTTTCTCATCTCAATAGACAAGCATTGGATGTTAGAGGACCAGTGCTTTGTATCAGTTTAAGAAGCAGAGTTGGACTAGATATGGTCCGTATGTGTAGGAAATACCGTTCTTTTGTTCTCAGTACACTCACGTTTCCTGATGACTTAGAGACTCTAGAAAGTAAGAGCATGCTTCTTGCTCTAAAGCAGAGTGATCCATGGATGAGAACTATGCTGTGTGTTTCCCTTCAGAAATGGAGTTAAATCCCAGGCTCTGTGTCTTCCTACAAGCAAGACTTCGTTTCAGGTAAGGGCAGTCACTTTTCAGCTCAAACGAACTACATCGTTCACGGAGCTCACACGTTTCTCATCTCAACAGACAAGCATTGGATGTTAGAGGACCAGTGCTTTGTATCAGTTTAAGAAGCAGAGTTGGACTAGGTATGGTCCGTATGGGTAGGAAACTCCGTTCTTTTGTTCTCACCACACTCACGTTTCCTGCTGTCTTAGAGACTCTAGAAAGCAAGAGCATGCTTCTTGCTCTAAAGCAGAGTGTGATCCATGGATGAGAACTATGCTGTGTGTTTCCCTTCAGAAATGGAGTTAAATCCCAGGCTCTGTGTCTTCCTACAAGCAAGACTTCGATTCAGGAAAGGGCAGTAACTTTTATGGTCAAACACACTACATCTTTCACGAAGCTCACACGTTTCTCATCTTAACTGACAAGCAGTGGATGTTAGAGGGTCAGTGCTTTTTATCAGTTTCAGAAGCAGATTTGGACTACATATGGTCCGTATGTGTAGGAAACACCGTTCTTTTGTTCTGGACACACTCAGATTACCTGCTGTATTAGAGAATCTAGAAAGCAAGAGCGTGCTTCTCGGTCTAAAGCAGAGTGTGGTCAATGGATGAGAACTCTGCTGTGTGTTTCCCTTCAGATATGGAGTTAAATCCCAGTCTCTGCGTCTTCCTAAAAGCAAGACTTCGTTTCCGGTAAGGGCAGTCACTTTTCAGCTCAAACGAACTACATCGTTCACGGAGCTCACACATTTCTCATCTCAACAGTGAAGCATTGGATGTTAGAGGACCAGTGCTTTGTATCAGTTTCAGAAGCAGAGTTGGACTAGATATGGTCCGTATGTGTAGGAAATACCGTTCTTTTGTTCTCAGCACACTCACGTTTCCTGATGACTTAGAGACTCTAGAAAGCAAGAGCATGCTTCTTGCTCTAAAGCAGAGTCTCCATGGATGAGAACTATGCTGTGTGTTTCCCTTCAGAAATGGAGTTAAAACCCAGGCTCTGTGTCTTCCTACAAGCAAGACTTCATTTCAGGTAAGGGCAGTCACTTTTAAACTCAAACGAACTACATCGTTCACGAAGCTCACACGATTCTCATCTTAAGAGACAAGCATTGGATGTTAGAGGACTAGTGCTTTGTATCAGTTTCAGAAGCAGAGTTGGACTACATATGGTCCGTATGTGTAGGAAACACCGTTCTTTTGTTCTCAGCATCCTCAAGTTTCCCACTGTATTAGAGACTCTAGAAAGCTAGAGCGTGCTTCTTGCTCTAAAGCAGAGTGTGATCCATGGATGAGAACTATGCTGTGTGTTTCCCTTCAGAAATGGAGTTAAATCCCAATCTCTGTGTCTTCCTACAAGCAAGACTTCGTTTCCGGTAAGGGCAGTCTCTTTTCAGCTCAAATGAACTACATCGTTCACTGAGCTCACACGTTTCTCATCTTAACAGGCAAGCATTGGATGTTAGAGGACCAGTGTTTTGTATCAGTTTAAGAAGCAGAGTTGGACTAGATATGGTCTGTATGTGTAGGAAACACCGTTCTTTTGTTCTCAGCACACTCACGTTTCCTGCTGTCTTAGAGACTCTAGAAATCAAGAGCGTGCTTCTCGTTCTAAAGCAGAGTGTAATCCATGGATGAGAACTATGCTGTGTGTTTCCCTTCAGAAATGGAGTTAAATCACAGGCTCTGTGTCTTCCTACAAGCAAGACTTCGTTTCAGGTAAGGGCAGTCACTTTTCAGCTCAAACGAACTACATCATTCACGGAGCTCACACGTTTCTCATCTCAACAGACAAGCATTGGATGTTAGAGGACCAGTGCTTTGTATCAGTGTAAGAAGCAGAGTTGGGCTAGGTATGGTCCGTATGTGTAGGAAACTCCGTTCTTTTGTTCTCTGCACACTCACGTTTCCTGCTGTCTTAGAGACTCTAGAAAGCAAGAGCATGCTTCTTGCTCTAAAGCAGAGTGTGATCCATGGATGAGAACTATGCTGTGTGTTTCCCATCAGAAATGGAGTTAAATCCCAGGCTCTGTGTCTTCCTACAAGCAAGACTTCGATTCAGGAAAGGGGAGTAACTTTTATGGTCAAACACACTACATCTTTCACGAAGCTCACACGTTTCTCATCTTAACTGACAAGCAGTGGATGTTAGAGGGCCAGTGCTTTGTATCAGTTTCAAATGCAGATTTGGACTACATATGGTCCGTATGTGTAGGAAACACCGTTCTTTTGTTCTGGACACACTCAGATTACCTGCTGTATTAGAGAATCTAGAAAGCAAGAGCGTGCTTCTCCCTCTAAAGCAGAGTGTGGTCAATGGATGAGAACTCTGCTGTGTGTTTCCCTTCAGATATGGAGTTAAATCCCAGTCTCTGTGTCTTCCTAAAAGCAAGACTTCGTTTCAGGTAAGGGCAGTCACTTTTCAGCTCAAACGAACTACATCGTTCACGGAGCTCACACATTTCTCATCTCAACAGTGAAGCATTGGATGTTAGAGGACCAGTGCTTTGTATCAGTTTCAGAAGCAGAGTTGGACTAGATATGGTCCGTATGTGTAGGAAATACCGTTCTTTTGTTCTCAGCACACTCACGTTTCCTGATGACTTAGAGACTCTAGAAAGCAAGAGCATGCTTCTTGCTCTAAAGCAGAGTCTCCATGGATGAGAACTATGCTGTGTGTTTCCCTTCAGAAATGGAGTTAAAACCCAGGCTCTGTGTCTTCCTACAAGCAAGACTTCATTTCAGGTAAGGGCAGTCACTTTTAAACTCAAACGAACTACATCGTTCACGAAGCTCACACGATTCTCATCTTAAGAGACAAGCATTGGATGTTAGAGGACTAGTGCTTTGTATCAGTTTCAGAAGCAGAGTTGGACTACATATGGTCCGTATGTGTAGGAAACACCGTTCTTTTGTTCTCAGCATCCTCAAGTTTCCCACTGTATTAGAGACTCTAGAAAGCTAGAGCGTGCTTCTTGCTCTAAAGCAGAGTGTGATCCATGGATGAGAACTATGCTGTGTGTTTCCCTTCAGAAATGGAGTTAAATCCCAATCTCTGTGTCTTCCTACAAGCAAGACTTCGTTTCCGGTAAGGGCAGTCTCTTTTCAGCTCAAATGAACTACATCGTTCACTGAGCTCACACGTTTCTCATCTTAACAGGCAAGCATTGGATGTTAGAGGACCAGTGTTTTGTATCAGTTTAAGAAGCAGAGTTGGACTAGATATGGTCTGTATGTGTAGGAAACACCGTTCTTTTGTTCTCAGCACACTCACGTTTCCTGCTGTCTTAGAGACTCTAGAAATCAAGAGCGTGCTTCTCGTTCTAAAGCAGAGTGTAATCCATGGATGAGAACTATGCTGTGTGTTTCCCTTCAGAAATGGAGTTAAATCACAGGCTCTGTGTCTTCCTACAAGCAAGACTTCGTTTCAGGTAAGGGCAGTCACTTTTCAGCTCAAACGAACTACATCATTCACGGAGCTCACACGTTTCTCATCTCAACAGACAAGCATTGGATGTTAGAGGACCAGTGCTTTGTATCAGTGTAAGAAGCAGAGTTGGGCTAGGTATGGTCCGTATGTGTAGGAAACTCCGTTCTTTTGTTCTCTGCACACTCACGTTTCCTGCTGTCTTAGAGACTCTAGAAAGCAAGAGCATGCTTCTTGCTCTAAAGCAGAGTGTGATCCATGGATGAGAACTATGCTGTGTGTTTCCCATCAGAAATGGAGTTAAATCCCAGGCTCTGTGTCTTCCTACAAGCAAGACTTCGATTCAGGAAAGGGGAGTAACTTTTATGGTCAAACACACTACATCTTTCACGAAGCTCACACGTTTCTCATCTTAACTGACAAGCAGTGGATGTTAGAGGGCCAGTGCTTTGTATCAGTTTCAAATGCAGATTTGGACTACATATGGTCCGTATGTGTAGGAAACACCGTTCTTTTGTTCTGGACACACTCAGATTACCTGCTGTATTAGAGAATCTAGAAAGCAAGAGCGTGCTTCTCCCTCTAAAGCAGAGTGTGGTCAATGGATGAGAACTCTGCTGTGTGTTTCCCTTCAGATATGGAGTTAAATCCCAGTCTCTGTGTCTTCCTAAAAGCAAGACTTCGTTTCAGGTAAGGGCAGTCACTTTTCAGCTCAAACGAAATACATCGTTCTCGGAGCTCATACGTTTCTCATCTCAATAGACAAGCATTGGATGTTAGAGGACCAGTGCTTTGTATCAGTTTAAGAAGCAGAGTTGGACTAGATATGGTCCGTATGTGTAGGAAATACCGTTCTTTTGTTCTCAGCACACTCACGTTTCCTGATGACTTAGAGACTCTAGAAAGCAAGAGCATGCTTCTTGCTCTAAAGCAGAGTCTCCATGGATGAGAACTATGCTGTGTGTTTCCCTTCAGAAATGGAGTTAAATCCCAGGCTCTGTGTCTTCCTACAACCAAGACTTCATTTCAGGTAAGGGCAGTCACTTTTAAACTCAAACGAACTACATCGTTCATGAAGCTCACACGATTCTCATCTTAAGAGACAAGCATTGGATGTTAGACGACCAGTGCTTTGTATCAGTTTCAGAAGCAGTGTTGGACTACATATGGTCCGTATGTGTAGGAAACACCGTTCTTTTGTTCTCAGCATCCTCAAGTTTCCCTCTGTATTAGAGACTCTAGAAAGCTAGAGCATGCTTCTTGCTCTAAAGCAGAGTGTGATCCATGGATGAGAACTATGCTGTGTGTTTCCCTTCAGAAATGGAGTTAAATCCCAATCTCTGTGTCTTCCTACAAGCAAGACTTCGTTTCCGGTAAGGGCAGTCTCTTTTCAGCTCAAATGAACTACATCGTTCACTGAGCTCACACGTTTCTCATCTTAACAGACAAGCATTGGATGTTAGAGGACCAGTGCTTTGTATCAGTTTAAGAAGCAGAGTTGGACTAGATATGGTCTGTATGTGTAGGAAACACCGTTCTTTTGTTCTCAGCACACTCACGTTTCCTGCTGTCTTAGAGACTCTAGAAATCAAGAGCGTGCTTCTCTTTCTAAAGCAGAGTGTAATCCATGGATGAGAACTACGCTGTGTGTTTCCCTTCAGAAATGGAGCTAAATCACAGGCTCTGTGTCTTCCTACAAGCAAGACTTCGTTTCAGGTAAGGGCAGTCACTTTTCTGCTCAAACAAACTACATCGTTCATGGAGATCACACGTTTCTAATCTTAACAGACAAGCATTGGATGATAGAGGACCAGTGCTTTGTATCAGTTTCAGAAGCAGAGTTGGACTAGATATGGTCCATATGTGTAGGAAACACCGTTCTTTTGTTCTCAGCACACTCATGTTTCCTGCTGTCTTAGAGACTGTAGAAATCAAGAGCGTGCTTCTCGCTCTAAAGCACAGTGTGATCCATGGATGAGAACTATGCTGTGTGTTTCCCTTCAGAAATGGAGTTAAATCCCAGGCTCTGTGTCTTCCTACAAGCAAGATTTCGTTTCAGGAGAGGGCAGTCACTTTTCAGCTCAAATGAACTACATCATTCACTGAGCTCACACGTTTCTCATCTTAACAGACAAGCATTGGATGTTAGAGGACCAGTGCTTTGTATCAGTTTAAGAAGCAGAGTTGGACTAGATATGGTCTGTATGTGTAGGAAACACCGTTCTTTTGTTCTCAGCACACTCACGTTACCTGCTGTCTTAGAGACTCTAGAAATCAAGAGCGTGCTTCTCGTTCTAAAGCAGAGTGTAATCCATGGATGAGAACTACGCTGTGTGTTTCCCTTCAGAAATGGAGCTAAATCACAGGCTCTGTGTCTTCCTACAAGCAAGACTTCGTTTCAGGTAGGGCAGTCACTTTTCTGCTCAAACAAACTACATCGTTCATGGAGATCACACGTTTCTAATCTTAACAGACAAGCATTGGATGATAGAGGACCAGTGCTTTGTATCAGTTTCAGAAGCAGAGTTGGACTAGATATGGTCCATATGTGTAGGAAACACCGTTCTTTTGTTCTCAGCACACTCATGTTTCCTGCTGTCTTAGAGACTGTAGAAATCAAGAGCGTGCTTCTCGCTCTAAAGCACAGTGTGATCCATGGATGAGAACTATGCTGTGTGTTTCCCTTCAGAAATGGAGTTAAATCCCAGGCTCTGTGTCTTCCTACAAGCAAGACTTCGTTTCAGGAGAGGGCAGTCACTTTTCAGCTCAAACGAACTACATCATTCACGGAGCTCACACGTTTCTCATCTCAACAGACAAGCATTGGATGTTAGAGGACCAGTGCTTTGTATCAGTTTAAGAAGCAGAGTTGGACTAGGTATGGTCCGTATGTGTAGGAAACTCCGTTCTTTTGTTCTCTGCACACTCACGTTTCCTGCTGTCTTAGAGACTCTAGAAAGCAAGAGCATGGTTCTTGCTCTAAAGCAGAGTGTGATCCATGGATGAGAACTATGCTGTGTGTTTCCCTTCAGAAATGGAGTTAAATCCCAGGCTCTGTGTCTTCCTACAAGCAAGACTTCGTTTCAGGTAAGGGCAGTCACTTTTAAACTCAAACGAACTACATCGTTCACGAGGCTCACACGATTCTCATCTTAAGAGACAAGCATTGGATGTTAGAGGACCAGAGCTTTGTATCAGTTTCAGAAGCAGAGTTGGACTAGATATGTTCCGTATGTGTAGGAAACACCGTTCTTTTGTTCAAAGCACACTCATGTTTCCTGCTGTCTTAGAGACTCTAGAAAGCAAGAGCGTGCTTCTTGTTCTAAAGCAGAGTGTGAACAATTGATGAGAACACTGCTGTGTGTTTCACTTCAGAAATGGAGTTAAATCCCAGGCTCTGTGTCTTCCTACAAGCAAGACTTCGTTTCAGGTAAGGGCAGTCACTTTTCTGCTCAAACGAACTACATTGTTCATGAAGCTCACACGTTTCTTATCTTAACTGACAAGCATTGCATGTTAGAGGACCAGAGCTTTGTATCAGTTTCAGAAGCAGATTTGAACTACATATGGTCTGTATGTATAGGAAACTCCGTTCTTTTGTTCTGGGCACACTCAGATTTCCTACTGTATCAGAGACTCTAGAAAGCAAGAGCATGCATCTTGCTGTAAAGCAGAGTGGGATCCATGGGTGAGAACTATGCTGTGTGTTTCCCTTCATAAATGGAGTTAAATCCCAGGCTCTGTGTCTTCAACAAGCAACACTTCATTCCAGGTAAGGGCAGTCACTTTTCAGCTCAAAGGAACTATATCGTTCACAGAGCTCACACGTTTCTCATCTCAACAGACAAGCGTTGGATGTTAGAGGACCAGTGTTTTGTATCAGTTTAAGAAGCAGAGTTGGACTAGATATGGTCTGTATGTGTAGGAAACACCGCTCTTTTATTCTCAGCACACTCATGTTTCCTGCTGTCTTAGAGACTCTAGAAATCAAGAGCGTGCTTCTCGCTCTAAAGCAGAGTGTGATCCATGGATGAGAACTGTGCTGTGTGTTTCCCTTCAGAAATGGAGCTAAATCCCAGGCTCTGTGTCTTCCTACAAGCAAGACTTCGATTCAGGAAAGGGCAGTAACTTTTATGGTCAAACACACTACATCTTTCACGAAGCTCACACGTTTCTCATCTTAACTGACAAGCAGTGGATGTTAGAGGGTCAGTGCTTTGTATCAGTTTCAGAAGCAGATTTGGACTACATATGGTCCGTATGTGTAGGAAACACCGTTCTTTTGTTCTGGACACACTCAGATTACCTGCTGTATTAGAGAATCTAGAAAGCAAGAGCGTGCTTCTCCCTCTAAAGCAGAGTGTGGTCAATGGATGAGAACTCTGCTGTGTGTTTCCCTTCAGATATGGAGTTAAATCCCAGTCTCTGTGTCTTCCTAAAAGCAAGACTTCGTTTCAGGTAAGGGCAGTCACTTTTCAGCTCAAACGAACTACATCATTCACGGAGCTCACACGTTTCTCATCTCAATAGACAAGCATTGGATGTTAGAGGACCAGTGCTTTGTATCAGTTTAAGAAGGAGAGTTGGACTAGATATGGTCCGTATGTGTAGGAAATACCGTTCTTTTGTTCTCAGCACACTCACGTTTCCTGATGACTTAGAGACTCTAGAAAGCAAGAGCATGCTTCTTGCTCTAAAGCAGAGTGATCCATGGATGAGAACTATGCTGTGTGTTTCCCTTCAGAAATGGAGTTAAATCCCAGGCTCTGTGTCTTCCTACAAGCAAGACTTCGTTTCAGGTAAGGGCAGTCACTTTTCAGCTCAAACGAACTACATCGTTCACGGAGCTCACACGTTTCTCATCTCAACAGACAAGCATTGGATGTTAGAGGACCAGTGCTTTGTATCAGTTTAAGAAGCAGAGTTGGACTAGGTATGGTCCGTATGGGTAGGAAACTCCGTTCTTTTGTTCTCACCACACTCACGTTTCCTGCTGTCTTAGAGACTCTAGAAAGCAAGAGCATGCTTCTTGCTCTAAAGCAGAGTGTGATCCATGGATGAGAACTATGCTGTGTGTTTCCCTTCAGAAATGGAGTTAAATCCCAGGCTCTGTGTCTTCCTACAAGCAAGACTTCGATTCAGGAAAGGGCAGTAACTTTTATGGTCAAACACACTACATCTTTCACGAAGCTCACACGTTTCTCATCTTAACTGACAAGCAGTGGATGTTAGAGGGTCAGTGCTTTTTATCAGTTTCAGAAGCAGATTTGGACTACATATGGTCCGTATGTGTAGGAAACACCGTTCTTTTGTTCTGGACACACTCAGATTACCTGCTGTATTAGAGAATCTAGAAAGCAAGAGCGTGCTTCTCCCTCTAAAGCAGAGTGTGGTCAATGGATGAGAACTCTGCTGTGTGTTTCCCTTCAGATATGGAGTTAAATCCCAGTCTCTGTGTCTTCCTAAAAGCAAGACTTCGTTTCAGGTAAGGGCAGTCACTTTTCAGCTCAAACGAACTACATCATTCACGGAGCTCACACGTTTCTCATCTCAATAGACAAGCATTGGATGTTAGAGGACCAGTGCTTTGTATCAGTTTAAGAAGGAGAGTTGGACTAGATATGGTCCGTATGTGTAGGAAATACCGTTCTTTTGTTCTCAGCACACTCACGTTTCCTGATGACTTAGAGACTCTAGAAAGCAAGAGCATGCTTCTTGCTCTAAAGCAGAGTGATCCATGGATGAGAACTATGCTGTGTGTTTCCCTTCAGAAATGGAGTTAAATCCCAGGCTCTGTGTCTTCCTACAAGCAAGACTTCGTTTCAGGTAAGGGCAGTCACTTTTCAGCTCAAACGAACTACATCGTTCACGGAGCTCACACGTTTCTCATCTCAACAGACAAGCATTGGATGTTAGAGGACCAGTGCTTTGTATCAGTTTAAGAAGCAGAGTTGGACTAGGTATGGTCCGTATGGGTAGGAAACTCCGTTCTTTTGTTCTCACCACACTCACGTTTCCTGCTGTCTTAGAGACTCTAGAAAGCAAGAGCATGCTTCTTGCTCTAAAGCAGAGTGTGATCCATGGATGAGAACTATGCTGTGTGTTTCCCTTCAGAAATGGAGTTAAATCCCAGGCTCTGTGTCTTCCTACAAGCAAGACTTCGATTCAGGAAAGGGCAGTAACTTTTATGGTCAAACACACTACATCTTTCACGAAGCTCACACGTTTCTCATCTTAACTGACAAGCAGTGGATGTTAGAGGGTCAGTGCTTTTTATCAGTTTCAGAAGCAGATTTGGACTACATATGGTCCGTATGTGTAGGAAACACCGTTCTTTTGTTCTGGACACACTCAGATTACCTGCTGTATTAGAGAATCTAGAAAGCAAGAGCGTGCTTCTCGCTCTAAAGCAGAGTGTGGTCAATGGATGAGAACTCTGCTGTGTGTTTCCCTTCAGATCTGGAGTTAAATCCCAGTCTCTGCGTCTTCCTAAAAGCAAGACTTCGTTTCCGGTAAGGGCAGTCACTTTTCAGCTCAAACGAACTACATCGTTCACGGAGCTCACACATTTCTCATCTCAACAGTGAAGCATTGGATGTTAGAGGACCAGTGCTTTGTATCATTTTCAGAAGCAGAGTTGGACTACATATGGTCCGTATGTGTAGGAAACACCGTTCTTTTGTTCTCAGCATCCTCAAGTTTCCCACTGTATTAGAGACTCTAGAAAGCTACAGCGTGCTTCTTGCTCTAAAGCAGAGTGTGATCCATGGATGAGAACTATGCTGTATGTTTCCCTTCAGAAATGGAGTTAAATCCCAATCTCTGTGTCTTCCTACAAGCAAGACTTCGTTTCCGGTAAGGGCAGTCTCTTTTCAGCTCAAATGAACTACATCGTTCACTGAGCTCACGCGTTTCTCATCTTAACAGGCAAGCATTGGATGTTAGAGGACCAGTGTTTTGTATCAGTTTAAGAAGCAGAGTTGGACTAGATATGGTCTGTATGTGTAGGAAACACCGTTCTTTTGTTCTCAGCACACTCACGTTTCCTGCTGTCTTAGAGACTCTAGAAATCAAGAGCGTGCTTCTCGTTCTAAAGCAGAGTGTAATCCATGGATGAGAACTATGCTGTGTGTTTCCCTTCAGAAATGGAGTTAAATCACAGGCTCTGTGTCTTCCTACAAGCAAGACTTCGTTTCAGGTAAGGGCAGTCACTTTTCAGCTCAAACGAACTACATCGTTCACGGAGCTCACCCGTTTCTCATCTCAACAGACAAGCATTGGATGTTAGAGGACCAGTGCTTTGTATCAGTTTCAGAAGCAGAGTTGGACTAGATATGGTCCATATTTGTAGGAAACACCGTTCTTTTGTTCTCAGCACACTCATGTTTCCTGCTGTCTTAGAGACTCTAGAAATCAAGAGCGTGCTTCTCGCTCTAAAGCAGAGTGTGATCCATGGATGAGAACTATGCTGTGTGTTTCCCTTCAGAAATGGAGTTAAATCCCAGGCTCTGTGTCTTCCTACAAGCAAGACTTCGTTTCAGGTAAGGGCAGTCACTTTTCAGCTCAAACGAACTACATCATTCACGGAGCTCACACGTTTCTCATCTCAACAGACAAGCATTGGATGTTAGAGGACCAGTGCTTTATATCAGTGTAAGAAGCAGAGTTGGACTAGGTATGGTCCGTATGTGTAGGAAACTCCGTTCTTTTGTTCTCTGCACACTCACGTTTCCTGCTCTCTTAGAGACTCTAGAAAGCAAGAGCATGCTTCTTGCTCTAAAGCAGAGTGATCCATGGATGAGAACTATGCTGTGTGTTTCCCTTCAGAAATGGAGTTAAATCCCAGGCTCTGTGTCTTCCTACAAGCAAGACTTCGATTCAGGAAAGGGCAGTAACTTTTATGGTCAAACACACTACATCTTTCACGAAGCTCACACGTTTCTCATCTTAACTGACAAGCAGTGGATGTTAGAGGGCCAGTGCTTTGTATCAGTTTCAAATGCAGATTTGGACTACATATGGTCCGTATGTGTAGGAAACACCGTTCTTTTGTTCTGGACACACTCAGATTACCTGCTGTATTAGAGAATCTAGAAAGCAAGAGCGTGCTTCTCCCTCTAAAGCAGAGTGTGGTCAATGGATGAGAACTCTGCTGTGTGTTTCCCTTCAGATATGGAGTTAAATCCCAGTCTCTGTGTCTTCCTAAAAGCAAGACTTCGTTTCAGGTAAGGGCAGTCACTTTTCAGCTCAAACGAACTACATCGTTCACGGAGCTCATACGTTTCTCATCTCAATAGACAAGCATTGGATGTTAGAGGACCAGTGCTTTGTATCAGTTTAAGAAGCAGAGTTGGACTACATATGGTCCGTATGTGTAGGAAATACCGTTCTTTTGTTCTCAGTACACTCACGTTTCCTGATGACTTAGAGACTCTAGAAAGCAAGAGCATGCTTCTTGCTCTAAAGCAGAGTGATCCATGGATGAGAACTATGCTGTGTGTTTCCCTTCAGAAATGGAGTTAAATCCCAGGCTCTGTGTCTTCCTACAAGCAAGACTTCGTTTCAGGTAAGGGCAGTCACTTTTCAGCTCAAACGAACTACATCGTTCACGGAGCTCACACGTTTCTCATCTCAACAGACAAGCATTGGATGTTAGAGGACCAGTGCTTTGTATCAGTTTAAGAAGCAGAGTTGGACTAGGTATGGTCCGTATGGGTAGGAAACTCCGTTCTTTTGTTCTCACCACACTCACGTTTCCTGCTGTCTTAGAGACTCTAGAAAGCAAGAGCATGCTTCTTGCTCTAAAGCAGAGTGTGATCCATGGATGAGAACTATGCTGTGTGTTTCCCTTCAGAAATGGAGTTAAATCCCAGGCTCTGTGTCTTCCTACAAGCAAGACTTCGATTCAGGAAAGGGCAGTAACTTTTATGGTCAAACACACTACATCTTTCACGAAGCTCACACGTTTCTCATCTTAACTGACAAGCAGTGGATGTTAGAGGGTCAGTGCTTTTTATCAGTTTCAGAAGCAGATTTGGACTACATATGGTCCGTATGTGTAGGAAACACCGTTCTTTTGTTCTGGACACACTCAGATTACCTGCTGTATTAGAGAATCTAGAAAGCAAGAGCGTGCTTCTCGCTCTAAAGCAGAGTGTGGTCAATGGATGAGAACTCTGCTGTGTGTTTCCCTTCAGATATGGAGTTAAATCCCAGTCTCTGCGTCTTCCTAAAAGCAAGACTTAGTTTCCGGTAAGGGCAGTCACTTTTCAGCTCAAACGAACTACATCGTTCACGGAGCTCACACATTTCTCATCTCAACAGTGAAGCATTGGATGTTAGAGGACCAGTGCTTTGTATCAGTTTCAGAAGCAGAGTTGGACTAGATATGGTCCGTATGTGTAGGAAATACCGTTCTTTTGTTCTCAGCACACTCACGTTTCCTGATGACTTAGAGACTCTAGAAAGCAAGAGCATGCTTCTTGCTCTAAAGCAGAGTCTCCATTGATGAGAACTATGCTGTGTGTTTCCCTTCAGAAATGGAGTTAAAACCCAGGCTCTGTGTCTTCCTACAAGCAAGACTTCATTTCAGGTAAGGGCAGTCACTTTTCAGCTCAAACAAACTACATCGTTCACGGAGATCACACGTTTCTAATCTTAACAGACAAGCATTGGATGATAGAGGACCAATGCTTTGTATCAGTTTCAGAAGCAGAGTTGGACTAGATATGGTCCATATTTGTAGGAAACACCGTTCTTTTGTTCTCAGCACACTCATGTTTCCTGCTGTCTTAGAGACTCTAGAAATCAAGAGCGTGCTTCTCGCTCTAAAGCAGAGTGTGATCCATGGATGAGAACTATGCTGTGTGTTTCCCTTCAGAAATGGAGTTAAATCCCAGGCTCTGTGTCTTCCTACAAGCAAGACTTCGTTTCAGGTAAGGGCAGTCACTTTTCAGCTCAAACGAACTACATCATTCACGGAGCTCACACGTTTCTCATCTCAACAGACAAGCATTGGATGTTAGAGGACCAGTGCTTTGTATCAGTGTAAGAAGCAGAGTTGGGCTAGGTATGGTCCGTATGTGTAGGAAACTCCGTTCTTTTGTTCTCTGCACACTCACGTTTCCTGCTGTCTTAGAGACTCTAGAAAGCAAGAGCATGCTTCTTGCTCTAAAGCAGAGTGTGATCCATGGATGAGAACTATGCTGTGTGTTTCCCATCAGAAATGGAGTTAAATCCCAGGCTCTGTGTCTTCCTACAAGGAAGACTTCGATTCAGGAAAGGGCAGTAACTTTTATGGTCAAACACACTACATCTTTCACGAAGCTCACACGTTTCTCATCTTAACTGACAAGCAGTGGATGTTAGAGGGCCAGTGCTTTGTATCAGTTTCAAATGCAGATTTGGACTACATATGGTCCGTATGTGTAGGAAACACCGTTCTTTTGTTCTGGACACACTCAGATTACCTGCTGTATTAGAGAATCTAGAAAGCAAGAGCGTGCTTCTCCCTCTAAAGCAGAGTGTGGTCAATGGATGAGAACTCTGCTGTGTGTTTCCCTTCAGATATGGAGTTAAATCCCAGTCTCTGTGTCTTCCTAAAAGCAAGACTTCGTTTCAGGTAAGGGCAGTCACTTTTCAGCTCAAACGAAATACATCGTTCTCGGAGCTCATACGTTTCTCATCTCAATAGACAAGCATTGGATGTTAGAGGACCAGTGCTTTGTATCAGTTTAAGAAGCAGAGTTGGACTAGATATGGTCCGTATGTGTAGGAAATACCGTTCTTTTGTTCTCAGCACACTCACGTTTCCTGATGACTTAGAGACTCTAGAAAGAAAGAGCATGCTTCTTGCTCTAAAGCAGAGTCTCCATGGATGAGAACTATGCTGTGTGTTTCCCTTCAGAAATGGAGTTAAATCGCAGGCTCTGTGTCTTCCTACAACCAAGACTTCATTTCAGGTAAGGGCAGTCACTTTTAAACTCAAACGAACTACATCGTTCATGAAGTTCACACGATTCTCATCTTAAGAGACAAGCATTGGATGTTAGACGACCAGTGCTTTGTATCAGTTTCAGAAGCAGTGTTGGACTACATATGGTCCGTATGTGTAGGAAACACCGTTCTTTTGTTCTCAGCATCCTCAAGTTTCCCTCTGTATTAGAGACTCTAGAAAGCTAGAGCATGCTTCTTGCTCTAAAGCAGAGTGTGATCCATGGATGAGAACTATGCTGTGTGTTTCCCTTCAGAAATGGAGTTAAATCCCAATCTCTGTGTCTTCCTACAAGCAAAACTTCGTTTCCGGTAAGGGCAGTCTCTTTTCAGCTCAAATGAACTACATCGTTCACTGAGCTCACACGTTTCTCATCTTAACAGACAAGCATTGGATGTTAGAGGACCAGTGCTTTGTATCAGTTTAAGAAGCAGAGTTGGACTAGATATGGTCTGTATGTGTAGGAAACACCGTTCTTTTGTTCTCAGCACACTCACGTTTCCTGCTGTCTTAGAGACTCTAGAAATCAAGAGCGTGCTTCTCGTTCTAAAGCAGAGTGTAATCCATGGATGAGAACTACGCTGTGTGTTTCCCTTCAGAAATGGAGCTAAATCACAGGCTCTGTGTCTTCCTACAAGCAAGACTTCGTTTCAGGTAAGGGCAGTCACTTTTCAGCTCAAACAAACTACATCGTTCATGGAGATCACACGTTTCTAATCTTAACAGACAAGCATTGGATGATAGAGGACCAGTGCTTTGTATCAGTTTCAGAAGCAGAGTTGGACTAGATATGATCCATATGTGTAGGAAACACCGTTCTTTTGTTCTCAGCACACTCATGTTTCCTGCTGTCTTAGAGACTGTAGAAATCAAGAGCGTGCTTCTCGCTCTAAAGCACAGTGTGATCCATGGATGAGAACTATGCTGTGTGTTTCCCTTCAGAAATGGAGTTAAATCCCAGGCTCTGTGTCTTCCTACAAGCAAGACTTCGTTTCAGGAGAGGGCAGTCACTTTTCAGCTCAAACGAACTACATCATTCACGGAGCTCACCCGTTTCTCATCTCAACAGACAAGCATTGGATGTTAGAGGACCAGGGCTTTGTATCAGTTTAAGAAGCAGAGTTGGACTAGGTATGGTCCGTATGTGTAGGAAACTCCGTTCTTTTGTTCTCTGCACACTCACGTTTCCTGCTGTCTTAGAGACTCTAGAAAGCAAGAGCATGGTTCTTGCTCTAAAGCAGAGTGTGATCCATGGATGAGAACTATGCTGTGTGTTTCCCTTCAGAAATGTAGTTAAATCCCAGGCTCTGTGTCTTCCTACAAGCAAGACTTCGTTTCAGGTAAGGGCAGTCACTTTTAAACTCAAACGAACTACATCGTTCACGAAGCTCACACGATTCTCATCTTAAGAGACAAGCATTGGATGTTAGAGGACCAGTGCTTTGTATCAGTTTCAGAAGCAGAGTTGGACTCGATATTTTCCGTATGTGCAGGAAACACCGTTCTTTTGTTCAAAGCACACTCATGTTTCCTGCTGTCTTAGAGACTCTAGAAAGCAAGAGCATGCTTCTTGTTCTAAAGCAGAGTGTGAACAATTGATGAGAACACTGCTCTGTGTTTCACTTCAGAAATGGAGTTAAATCCCAGGCTCTGTGTCTTCCTACAAGCAAGACTTCGTTTCAGGTAAGGGCAGTCACTTTTCTGCTCAAACGAACTACATTGTTCATGAAGCTCACACGTTTCTTATCTTAACTGACAAGCATTGCATGTTAGAGGACCATAGCTTTGTATCAGTTTCAGAAGCAGATTTGAACTACATATGGTCTGTATGTATAGGAAACTCCGTTCTTTTGTTCTGGGCACACTCAGATTTCCTACTGTATCAGAGACTCTAGAAAGCAAGAGCATGCATCTTGCTGTAAAGCAGAGTGGGATCCATGGGTGAGAACTATGCTGTGTGTTTCCCTTCATAAATGGAGTTAAATCCCAGGCTCTGTGTCTTCAACAAGCAACACTTCATTCCAGGTAAGGGCAGTCACTTTTCAGCTCAAAGGAACTATATCGTTCACAGAGCTCACACGTTTCTCATCTCAACAGACAAGCGTTGGATGTTAGAGGACCAGTGTTTTGTATCAGTTTAAGAAGCAGAGTTGGACTAGATATGGTCTGTATGTGTAGGAAACACCGCTCTTTTATTCTCAGCACACTCATGTTTCCTGCTGTCTTAGAGACTCTAGAAATCAAGAGCGTGCTTCTCGCTCTAAAGCAGAGTGTGATCCATGGATGAGAACTGTGCTGTGTGTTTCCCTTCAGAAATGGAGCTAAATCCCAGGCTCTGTGTCTTCCTACAAGCAAGACTTCGATTCAGGAAAGGGCAGTAACTTTTATGGTCAAACACACTACATCTTTCACGAAGCTCACACGTTTCTCATCTTAACTGACAAGCAGTGGATGTTAGAGGGTCAGTGCTTTGTATCAGTTTCAGAAGCAGATTTGGACTACATATGGTCTGTATGTGTAGGAAACACCGTTCTTTTGTTCTGGACACACTCAGATTACCTGCTGTATTAGAGAATCTAGAAAGCAAGAGCGTGCTTCTCCCTCTAAAGCAGAGTGTGGTCAATGGATGAGAACTCTGCTGTGTGTTTCCCTTCAGATATGGAGTTAAATCCCAGTCTCTGTGTCTTCCTAAAAGCAAGACTTCGTTTCAGGTAAGGGCAGTCACTTTTCAGCTCAAACGAACTACATCATTCACGGAGCTCACACGTTTCTCATCTCAATAGACAAGCGTTGGATGTTAGAGGACCAGTGTTTTGTATCAGTTTAAGAAGGAGAGTTGGACTAGATATGGTCCGTATGTGTAGGAAATACCGTTCTTTTGTTCTCAGCACACTCACGTTTCCTGATGACTTAGAGACTCTAGAAAGCAAGAGCATGCTTCTTGCTCTAAAGCAGAGTGATCCATGGATGAGAACTATGCTGTGTGTTTCCCTTCAGAAATGGAGTTAAATCCCAGGCTCTGTGTCTTCCTACAAGCAAGACTTCGTTTCAGGTAAGGGCAGTCACTTTTAAACTCAAACGAACTACATCGTTCACGAAGCTCACACGATTCTCATCTTAAGAGACAAGCATTGGATGTTAGACGACCAGTGCTTTGTATCAGTTTCAGAAGCAGTGTTGGACTACATATGGTCCGTATGTGTAGGAAACACCGTTCTTTTGTTCTCAGCATCCTCAAGTTTCCCTCTGTATTAGAGACTCTAGAAAGCTAGAGCATGCTTCTTGCTCTAAAGCAGAGTGTGATCCATGGATGAGAACTATGCTGTGTGTTTCCCTTCAGAAATGGAGTTAAATCCCAATCTCTGTGTCTTCCTACAAGCAAAACTTCGTTTCCGGTAAGGGCAGTCTCTTTTCAGCTCAAATGAACTACATCGTTCACTGAGCTCACACGTTTCTCATCTTAACAGACAAGCATTGGATGTTAGAGGACCAGTGCTTTGTATCAGTTTAAGAAGCAGAGTTGGACTAGATATGGTCTGTATGTGTAGGAAACACCGTTCTTTTGTTCTCAGCACACTCACGTTTCCTGCTGTCTTAGAGACTCTAGAAATCAAGAGCGTGCTTCTCGTTCTAAAGCAGAGTGTAATCCATGGATGAGAACTACGCTGTGTGTTTCCCTTCAGAAATGGAGCTAAATCACAGGCTCTGTGTCTTCCTACAAGCAAGACTTCGTTTCAGGTAAGGGCAGTCACTTTTCAGCTCAAACAAACTACATCGTTCATGGAGATCACACGTTTCTAATCTTAACAGACAAGCATTGGATGATAGAGGACCAGTGCTTTGTATCAGTTTCAGAAGCAGAGTTGGACTAGATATGATCCATATGTGTAGGAAACACCGTTCTTTTGTTCTCAGCACACTCATGTTTCCTGCTGTCTTAGAGACTGTAGAAATCAAGAGCGTGCTTCTCGCTCTAAAGCACAGTGTGATCCATGGATGAGAACTATGCTGTGTGTTTCCCTTCAGAAATGGAGTTAAATCCCAGGCTCTGTGTCTTCCTACAAGCAAGACTTCGTTTCAGGAGAGGGCAGTCACTTTTCAGCTCAAACGAACTACATCATTCACGGAGCTCACCCGTTTCTCATCTCAACAGACAAGCATTGGATGTTAGAGGACCAGGGCTTTGTATCAGTTTAAGAAGCAGAGTTGGACTAGGTATGGTCCGTATGTGTAGGAAACTCCGTTCTTTTGTTCTCTGCACACTCACGTTTCCTGCTGTCTTAGAGACTCTAGAAAGCAAGAGCATGGTTCTTGCTCTAAAGCAGAGTGTGATCCATGGATGAGAACTATGCTGTGTGTTTCCCTTCAGAAATGTAGTTAAATCCCAGGCTCTGTGTCTTCCTACAAGCAAGACTTCGTTTCAGGTAAGGGCAGTCACTTTTAAACTCAAACGAACTACATCGTTCACGAAGCTCACACGATTCTCATCTTAAGAGACAAGCATTGGATGTTAGAGGACCAGTGCTTTGTATCAGTTTCAGAAGCAGAGTTGGACTAGATATTTTCCGTATGTGTAGGAAACACCGTTCTTTTGTTCAAAGCACACTCATGTTTCCTGCTGTCTTAGAGACTCTAGAAAGCAAGAGCATGCTTCTTGTTCTAAAGCAGAGTGTGAACAATTGATGAGAACACTGCTCTGTGTTTCACTTCAGAAATGGAGTTAAATCCCAGGCTCTGTGTCTTCCTACAAGCAAGACTTCGTTTCAGGTAAGGGCAGTCACTTTTCTGCTCAAACGAACTACATTGTTCATGAAGCTCACACGTTTCTTATCTTAACTGACAAGCATTGCATGTTAGAGGACCATAGCTTTGTATCAGTTTCAGAAGCAGATTTGAACTACATATGGTCTGTATGTATAGGAAACTCCGTTCTTTTGTTCTGGGCACACTCAGATTTCCTACTGTATCAGAGACTCTAGAAAGCAAGAGCATGCATCTTGCTGTAAAGCAGAGTGGGATCCATGGGTGAGAACTATGCTGTGTGTTTCCCTTCATAAATGGAGTTAAATCCCAGGCTCTGTGTCTTCAACAAGCAACACTTCATTCCAGGTAAGGGCAGTCACTTTTCAGCTCAAAGGAACTATATCGTTCACAGAGCTCACACGTTTCTCATCTCAACAGACAAGCGTTGGATGTTAGAGGACCAGTGTTTTGTATCAGTTTAAGAAGCAGAGTTGGACTAGATATGGTCTGTATGTGTAGGAAACACCGCTCTTTTATTCTCAGCACACTCATGTTTCCTGCTGTCTTAGAGACTCTAGAAATCAAGAGCGTGCTTCTCGCTCTAAAGCAGAGTGTGATCCATGGATGAGAACTGTGCTGTGTGTTTCCCTTCAGAAATGGAGCTACATCCCAGGCTCTGTGTCTTCCTACAAGCAAGACTTCGATTCAGGAAAGGGCAGTAACTTTTATGGTCAAACACACTACATCTTTCACGAAGCTCACACGTTTCTCATCTTAACTGACAAGCAGTGGATGTTAGAGGGTCAGTGCTTTGTATCAGTTTCAGAAGCAGATTTGGACTACATATGGTCCGTATGTGTAGGAAACACCGTTCTTTTGTTCTGGACACACTCAGATTACCTGCTGTATTAGAGAATCTAGAAAGCAAGAGCGTGCTTCTCCCTCTAAAGCAGAGTGTGGTCAATGGATGAGAACTCTGCTGTGTGTTTCCCTTCAGATATGGAGTTAAATCCCAGTCTCTGTGTCTTCCTAAAAGCAAGACTTCGTTTCAGGTAAGGGCAGTCACTTTTCAGCTCAAACGAACTACATCATTCACGGAGCTCACACGTTTCTCATCTCAATAGACAAGCGTTGGATGTTAGAGGACCAGTGTTTTGTATCAGTTTAAGAAGGAGAGTTGGACTAGATATGGTCCGTATGTGTAGGAAATACCGTTCTTTTGTTCTCAGCACACTCACGTTTCCTGATGACTTAGAGACTCTAGAAAGCAAGAGCATGCTTCTTGCTCTAAAGCAGAGTGATCCATGGATGAGAACTATGCTGTGTGTTTCCCTTCAGAAATGGAGTTAAATCCCAGGCTCTGTGTCTTCCTACAAGCAAGACTTCGTTTCAGGTAAGGGCAGTCACTTTTAAACTCAAACGAACTACATCGTTCACGAAGCTCACACGATTCTCATCTTAAGAGACAAGCATTGGATGTTAGAGGACCAGTGCTTTGTATCAGTTTCAGAAGCAGAGTTGGACTAGATATGTTCCGTATGTGTAGGAAACACCGTTCTTTTGTTCAAAGCACACTCATGTTTCCTGCTGTCTTAGAGACTCTAGAAAGCAAGAGCCTGCTTCTTCTTCTAAAGCAGAGTGTGAACAATTGATGAGAACACTGCTGTGTGTTTCACCTCAGAAATGGAGTTAAATCCCAGGCTCTTTGTCTTCCTACAAGCAAGACTTCGTTTCAGGTAAGGGCAGTCACTTTTCTGCTCAAACGAACTACATCCTTCATGAAGCTCACATGTTTCTCATCTTAACTGACAAGCATTGGATGTTAGAGGAACAGAGCTTTGTATCAGGGTATGAAGCAGAGATGGACTAGATGTGGTCCGTATGTGTAGGAAACACCGTTCTTTTGTTCTGGGCACACTCAGATTACCTGCTGTATTAGAGACTCTAGAAAGCAAGATAGTGCTTCTCGCTCTAAAGCAGAGTGTGATCCATGGATGAGAACTATGCTCTGTGTTTCCCTTCAGAGATGGAGTTAAATCACAGGCTCTGTGTCTTACTACAAGCAAGACTTCGTTTCAGGTATGGGCAGTCACTTTTCAGTTCAAAGGAACTACATTATTCTCAAAGCTCACACGATTCTCAACTTAACTGACAAGCATTGGATGTTAGAGGACCAGTGCTTTGTATCAGTTTCAGAAAAAGAGTTGGACTAGATATGGTCCGTATGTTTAGGAAACACAGTTCTTTTGTTCTCAGCACACTCAGATTACCTGCTGTATTAGAGACTCTAGAAAGCAAGAGCGTGCTTCTCGCTCTAAAGCAGAGTGTTATCCATGGATGAGAACACTGTTAAGTGTTTCAATTCAGAAATGGAGTTAAATCCCAGGCTCTGTTTCTTCCTACAAGGAAGACTTCGTTTCAGGTAAGGGCAGTCACTTTTCTGCTCAAACGAACTACATTGTTCATGAAGCTCACACGTTTCTTATCTTAACTGACAAGCATTGCATGTTAGAGGACCAGAGCTTTGTATCAGTTTCAGAAGCAGATTTGAACTACATATGGTCTGTATGTATAGGAAACTCCGTTCTTTTGTTCTGGGCACACTCAGATTTCCTACTGTATTAGAGACTCTAGAAAGCAAGAGCATGCATCTTGCTGTAAAGCAGAGTGTGATCCATGGGTGAGAACTATGCTGTGTGTTTCCCTTCAGAAATGGAGTTAAATCCCAGGCTCTGTGTCTTCAACAAGCAACACTTCATTCCAGGTAAGGGCAGTCACTTTTCAGCTCAAAGGAACTATATCGTTCACAGAGCTCACACGTTTCTAATCTTAACAGACAAGCATTGGATGTTAGAGGACCAGTGCTTTGTATCAGTTTAAGATGCAGAGTTGGATTAGATATGGTCTGTAGGTGTAGGAAACACCGTTCTTTTGTTCTCAGCACACTCACGTTTTCTGCTGTCTTAGAGATTCTAGAAATCAAGAGCATGCTTCTCGCTCTAAAGCAGAGTGTGATCCATGGATGAGAACTATGCTGTGTGTTTCCCTTCAGAAATGGACTTAAATCTCAGGCTCTGTGTCTTCCTACATGCAAGACTTCGTTTCAGGTAAGGGCAGTCACTTTTCAGCTCAAACGAACTACATCGTTCACGGAGCTCACACGTTACTCATCTCAACAGACAAGCGTTGGATGTTAAAGACCAGTGTTTTGTATCAGTTTAAGAAGCAGAGTTGGACTAGATATGGTCTGTATGTGTAGGAAACACCGCTCTTTTATTCTCAGCACACTCATGTTTCCTGCTGTCTTAGAGACTCTAGAAATCAAGAGCGTGCTTTTCGCTCTAAAGCAGAGTGTGATCCATGGATGAGAACTATGCTGTGTGTTTCCCTTCAGAAATGGAGCTAAATCCCAGGCTCTGTGTCTTCCTACAAGCAAGACTTCGTTTCAGGTAAGGGCAGTCACTTTTCAGCTCAAACGAACTACATCATTCACGGAGCTCACACGTTTCTCATCTCAACAGACAAGCATTGGATGTTAGAGGACCAGTGCTTTGTATCAGTTTCAGAAGCAGAGTTGGACTAGGTATGGTCCGTATGTGTAGGAAACTCCGTTCTTTTGTTCTGAGCACACTCACGTTTCCTGCTGTCTTAGAGACTCTAGAAAGCAAGAGCATGCTTCTTGCTCTAAAGCAGAGTGTGATCAATGGATGAGAACTATGCTGTGTGTTTCCCTTCAGAAATGGAGTTAAATCCCAGGCTCTGTGTCTTCCTACAAGCAAGACTTCGATTCAGGAAAGGGCAGTAACTTTTATGGTCAAACACACTACATCTTTCACGAAGCTCACACGTTTCTCATCTTAACTGACAAGCAGTGGATGTTAGAGGGTCAGTGCTTTGTATCAGTTTCAGAAGCAGATTTGGACTACATATGATCCGTATGGGTAGGAAACACCGTTCTTTTGTTCTGGACACACTCAGATTACCTGCTGTATTAGAGAATCTAGAAAGCAAGAGCGTGCTTCTTGTTCTAAAGCAGAGTGTGAACAATTGATGAGAACACTGCTGTGTGTTTCACTTCAGAAATGGAGTTAAATCCCAGGCTCTGTGTCTTCCTACAAGCAAGACTTCGTTTCAGGTAAGGGCAGTCACTTTTCTGCTCAAACGAACTACATTGTTCATGAAGCTCACACGTTTCTTATCTTAACTGACAAGCATTGCATGTTAGAGGACCATAGCTTTGTATCAGTTTCAGAAGCAGATTTGAACTACATATGGTCTGTATGTATAGGAAACTCCGTTCTTTTGTTCTGGGCACACTCAGATTTCCTACTGTATCAGAGACTCTAGAAAGCAAGAGCATGCATCTTGCTGTAAAGCAGAGTGGGATCCATGGGTGAGAACTATGCTGTGTGTTTCCCTTCAGAAATGGAGTTAAATCCCAGGCTCTATGTCTTCAACAAGCAACACTTCATTCCAGGTAAGGGCAGTCATTTTTCAGCTCAAACGAACTACATCGTTCACGGAGCTCACACGTTTCTCATCTCAACAGACAAGCGTTGGATGTTAGAGGACCAGTGTTTTGTATCAGTTTAAGAAGCAGAGTTGGACTAGGTATGGTCCGTATGTGTAGGAAACTCCGTTCTTTTGTTCTCTGCACACTCACGTTTCCTGCTGTCTTAGAGACTCTAGAAAGCAAGAGCATGGTTCTTGCTCTAAAGCAGAGTGTGATCCATGGATGAGAACTATGCTGTGTGTTTCCCTTCAGAAATGGAGTTAAATCCCAGGCTCTGTGTCTTCCTACAAGCAAGACTTCGTTTCAGGTAAGGGCAGTCACTTTTAAACTCAAACGAACTACATCGTTCACGAAGCTCACACGATTCTCATCTTAAGAGACAAGCATTGGATGTTAGAGGACCAGTGCTTTGTATCAGTTTCAGAAGCAGAGTTGGACTAGATATTTTCCGTATGTGTAGGAAACACCGTTCTTTTGTTCAAAGCACACTCATGTTTCCTGCTGTCTTAGAGACTCTAGAAAGCAAGAGCGTGCTTCTTGTTCTAAAGCAGAGTGTGAACAATTGATGAGAACACTGCTGTGTGTTTCACTTCAGAAATGGAGTTAAATCCCAGGCTCTGTGTCTTCCTACAAGCAAGACTTCGTTTCAGGTAAGGGCAGTCACTTTTCTGCTCAAACGAACTACATTGTTCATGAAGCTCACACGTTTCTTATCTTAACTGACAAGCATTGCATGTTAGAGGACCATAGCTTTGTATCAGTTTCAGAAGCAGATTTGAACTACATATGGTCTGTATGTATAGGAAACTCCGTTCTTTTGTTCTGGGCACACTCAGATTTCCTACTGTATCAGAGACTCTAGAAAGCAAGAGCATGCATCTTGCTGTAAAGCAGAGTGGGATCCATGGGTGAGAACTATGCTGTGTGTTTCCCTTCATAAATGGAGTTAAATCCCAGGCTCTGTGTCTTCAACAAGCAACACTTCATTCCAGGTAAGGGCAGTCACTTTTCAGCTCAAAGGAACTATATCGTTCACAGAGCTCACACGTTTCTCATCTCAACAGACAAGCGTTGGATGTTAGAGGACCAGTGTTTTGTATCAGTTTAAGAAGCAGAGTTGGACTAGATATGGTCTGTATGTGTAGGAAACACCGCTCTTTTATTCTCAGCACACTCATGTTTCCTGCTGTCTTAGAGACTCTAGAAATCAAGAGCGTGCTTCTCGCTCTAAAGCAGAGTGTGATCCATGGATGAGAACTGTGCTGTGTGTTTCCCTTCAGAAATGGAGCTAAATCCCAGGCTCTGTGTCTTCCTACAAGCAAGACTTCGATTCAGGAAAGGGCAGTAACTTTTATGGTCAAACACACTACATCTTTCACGAAGCTCACACGTTTCTCATCTTAACTGACAAGCAGTGGATGTTAGAGGGTCAGTGCTTTGTATCAGTTTCAGAAGCAGATTTGGACTACATATGGTCCGTATGTGTAGGAAACACCGTTCTTTTGTTCTGGACACACTCAGATTACCTGCTGTATTAGAGAATCTAGAAAGCAAGAGCGTGCTTCTCCCTCTAAAGCAGAGTGTGGTCAATGGATGAGAACTCTGCTGTGTGTTTCCCTTCAGATATGGAGTTAAATCCCAGTCTCTGTGTCTTCCTAAAAGCAAGACTTCGTTTCAGGTAAGGGCAGTCACTTTTCAGCTCAAACGAACTACATCATTCACGGAGCTCACACGTTTCTCATCTCAATAGACAAGCGTTGGATGTTAGAGGACCAGTGTTTTGTATCAGTTTAAGAAGGAGAGTTGGACTAGATATGGTCCGTATGTGTAGGAAATACCGTTCTTTTGTTCTCAGCACACTCACGTTTCCTGATGACTTAGAGACTCTAGAAAGCAAGAGCATGCTTCTTGCTCTAAAGCAGAGTGATCCATGGATGAGAACTATGCTGTGTGTTTCCCTTCAGAAATGGAGTTAAATCCCAGGCTCTGTGTCTTCCTACAAGCAAGACTTCGTTTCAGGTAAGGGCAGTCACTTTTAAACTCAAACGAACTACATCGTTCACGAAGCTCACACGATTCTCATCTTAAGAGACAAGCATTGGATGTTAGAGGACCAGTGCTTTGTATCAGTTTCAGAAGCAGAGTTGGACTAGATATGTTCCGTATGTGTAGGAAACACCGTTCTTTTGTTCAAAGCACACTCATGTTTCCTGCTGTCTTAGAGACTCTAGAAAGCAAGAGCCTGCTTCTTCTTCTAAAGCAGAGTGTGAACAATTGATGAGAACACTGCTGTGTGTTTCACCTCAGAAATGGAGTTAAATCCCAGGCTCTTTGTCTTCCTACAAGCAAGACTTCGTTTCAGGTAAGGGCAGTCACTTTTCTGCTCAAACGAACTACATCCTTCATGAAGCTCACATGTTTCTCATCTTAACTGACAAGCATTGGATGTTAGAGGAACAGAGCTTTGTATCAGGGTATGAAGCAGAGATGGACTAGATGTGGTCCGTATGTGTAGGAAACACCGTTCTTTTGTTCTGGGCACACTCAGATTACCTGCTGTATTAGAGACTCTAGAAAGCAAGATCGTGCTTCTCGCTCTAAAGCAGAGTGTGATCCATGGATGAGAACTATGCTCTGTGTTTCCCTTCAGAGATGGAGTTAAATCACAGGCTCTGTGTCTTACTACAAGCAAGACTTCGTTTCAGGTATGGGCAGTCACTTTTCAGTTCAAAGGAACTACATTATTCTCAAAGCTCACACGATTCTCAACTTAACTGACAAGCATTGGATGTTAGAGGACCAGTGCTTTGTATCAGTTTCAGAAAAAGAGTTGGACTAGATATGGTCCGTATGTTTAGGAAACACAGTTCTTTTGTTCTCAGCACACTCAGATTACCTGCTGTATTAGAGACTCTAGAAAGCAAGAGCGTGCTTCTCGCTCTAAAGCAGAGTGTTATCCATGGATGAGAACACTGTTAAGTGTTTCAATTCAGAAATGGAGTTAAATCCCAGGCTCTGTTTCTTCCTACAAGGAAGACTTCGTTTCAGGTAAGGGCAGTCACTTTTCTGCTCAAACGAACTACATTGTTCATGAAGCTCACACGTTTCTTATCTTAACTGACAAGCATTGCATGTTAGAGGACCAGAGCTTTGTATCAGTTTCAGAAGCAGATTTGAACTACATATGGTCTGTATGTATAGGAAACTCCGTTCTTTTGTTCTGGGCACACTCAGATTTCCTACTGTATTAGAGACTCTAGAAAGCAAGAGCATGCATCTTGCTGTAAAGCAGAGTGTGATCCATGGGTGAGAACTATGCTGTGTGTTTCCCTTCAGAAATGGAGTTAAATCCCAGGCTCTGTGTCTTCAACAAGCAACACTTCATTCCAGGTAAGGGCAGTCACTTTTCAGCTCAAAGGAACTATATCGTTCACAGAGCTCACACGTTTCTAATCTTAACAGACAAGCATTGGATGTTAGAGGACCAGTGCTTTGTATCAGTTTAAGATGCAGAGTTGGATTAGATATGGTCTGTAGGTGTAGGAAACACCGTTCTTTTGTTCTCAGCACACTCACGTTTTCTGCTGTCTTAGAGATTCTAGAAATCAAGAGCATGCTTCTCGCTCTAAAGCAGAGTGTGATCCATGGATGAGAACTATGCTGTGTGTTTCCCTTCAGAAATGGACTTAAATCTCAGGCTCTGTGTCTTCCTACATGCAAGACTTCGTTTCAGGTAAGGGCAGTCACTTTTCAGCTCAAACGAACTACATCGTTCACGGAGCTCACACGTTACTCATCTCAACAGACAAGCGTTGGATGTTAAAGACCAGTGTTTTGTATCAGTTTAAGAAGCAGAGTTGGACTAGATATGGTCTGTATGTGTAGGAAACACCGCTCTTTTATTCTCAGCACACTCATGTTTCCTGCTGTCTTAGAGACTCTAGAAATCAAGAGCGTGCTTTTCGCTCTAAAGCAGAGTGTGATCCATGGATGAGAACTATGCTGTGTGTTTCCCTTCAGAAATGGAGCTAAATCCCAGGCTCTGTGTCTTCCTACAAGCAAGACTTCGTTTCAGGTAAGGGCAGTCACTTTTCAGCTCAAACGAACTACATCATTCACGGAGCTCACACGTTTCTCATCTCAACAGACAAGCATTGGATGTTAGAGGACCAGTGCTTTGTATCAGTTTCAGAAGCAGAGTTGGACTAGGTATGGTCCGTATGTGTAGGAAACTCCGTTCTTTTGTTCTGAGCACACTCACGTTTCCTGCTGTCTTAGAGACTCTAGAAAGCAAGAGCATGCTTCTTGCTCTAAAGCAGAGTGTGATCAATGGATGAGAACTATGCTGTGTGTTTCCCTTCAGAAATGGAGTTAAATCCCAGGCTCTGTGTCTTCCTACAAGCAAGACTTCGATTCAGGAAAGGGCAGTAACTTTTATGGTCAAACACACTACATCTTTCACGAAGCTCACACGTTTCTCATCTTAACTGACAAGCAGTGGATGTTAGAGGGTCAGTGCTTTGTATCAGTTTCAGAAGCAGATTTGGACTACATATGATCCGTATGGGTAGGAAACACCGTTCTTTTGTTCTGGACACACTCAGATTACCTGCTGTATTAGAGAATCTAGAAAGCAAGAGCGTGCTTCTTGTTCTAAAGCAGAGTGTGAACAATTGATGAGAACACTGCTGTGTGTTTCACTTCAGAAATGGAGTTAAATCCCAGGCTCTGTGTCTTCCTACAAGCAAGACTTCGTTTCAGGTAAGGGCAGTCACTTTTCTGCTCAAACGAACTACATTGTTCATGAAGCTCACACGTTTCTTATCTTAACTGACAAGCATTGCATGTTAGAGGACCATAGCTTTGTATCAGTTTCAGAAGCAGATTTGAACTACATATGGTCTGTATGTATAGGAAACTCCGTTCTTTTGTTCTGGGCACACTCAGATTTCCTACTGTATCAGAGACTCTAGAAAGCAAGAGCATGCATCTTGCTGTAAAGCAGAGTGGGATCCATGGGTGAGAACTATGCTGTGTGTTTCCCTTCAGAAATGGAGTTAAATCCCAGGCTCTATGTCTTCAACAAGCAACACTTCATTCCAGGTAAGGGCAGTCATTTTTCAGCTCAAACGAACTACATCGTTCACGGAGCTCACACGTTTCTCATCTCAACAGACAAGCGTTGGATGTTAGAGGACCAGTGTTTTGTATCAGTTTAAGAAGCAGAGTTGGACTAGGTATGGTCCGTATGTGTAGGAAACTCCGTTCTTTTGTTCTCTGCACACTCACGTTTCCTGCTGTCTTAGAGACTCTAGAAAGCAAGAGCATGGTTCTTGCTCTAAAGCAGAGTGTGATCCATGGATGAGAACTATGCTGTGTGTTTCCCTTCAGAAATGGAGTTAAATCCCAGGCTCTGTGTCTTCCTACAAGCAAGACTTCGTTTCAGGTAAGGGCAGTCACTTTTAAACTCAAACGAACTACATCGTTCACGAAGCTCACACGATTCTCATCTTAAGAGACAAGCATTGGATGTTAGAGGACCAGTGCTTTGTATCAGTTTCAGAAGCAGAGTTGGACTAGATATTTTCCGTATGTGTAGGAAACACCGTTCTTTTGTTCAAAGCACACTCATGTTTCCTGCTGTCTTAGAGACTCTAGAAAGCAAGAGCGTGCTTCTTGTTCTAAAGCAGAGTGTGAACAATTGATGAGAACACTGCTGTGTGTTTCACTTCAGAAATGGAGTTAAATCCCAGGCTCTGTGTCTTCCTACAAGCAAGACTTCGTTTCAGGTAAGGGCAGTCACTTTTCTGCTCAAACGAACTACATTGTTCATGAAGCTCACACGTTTCTTATCTTAACTGACAAGCATTGCATGTTAGAGGACCATAGCTTTGTATCAGTTTCAGAAGCAGATTTGAACTACATATGGTCTGTATGTATAGGAAACTCCGTTCTTTTGTTCTGGGCACACTCAGATTTCCTACTGTATCAGAGACTCTAGAAAGCAAGAGCATGCATCTTGCTGTAAAGCAGAGTGGGATCCATGGGTGAGAACTATGCTGTGTGTTTCCCTTCATAAATGGAGTTAAATCCCAGGCTCTGTGTCTTCAACAAGCAACACTTCATTCCAGGTAAGGGCAGTCACTTTTCAGCTCAAAGGAACTATATCGTTCACAGAGCTCACACGTTTCTCATCTCAACAGACAAGCGTTGGATGTTAGAGGACCAGTGTTTTGTATCAGTTTAAGAAGCAGAGTTGGACTAGATATGGTCTGTATGTGTAGGAAACACCGCTCTTTTATTCTCAGCACACTCATGTTTCCTGCTGTCTTAGAGACTCTAGAAATCAAGAGCGTGCTTCTCGCTCTAAAGCAGAGTGTGATCCATGGATGAGAACTGTGCTGTGTGTTTCCCTTCAGAAATGGAGCTAAATCCCAGGCTCTGTGTCTTCCTACAAGCAAGACTTCGATTCAGGAAAGGGCAGTAACTTTTATGGTCAAACACACTACATCTTTCACGAAGCTCACACGTTTCTCATCTTAACTGACAAGCAGTGGATGTTAGAGGGTCAGTGCTTTGTATCAGTTTCAGAAGCAGATTTGGACTACATATGGTCCGTATGTGTAGGAAACACCGTTCTTTTGTTCTGGACACACTCAGATTACCTGCTGTATTAGAGAATCTAGAAAGCAAGAGCGTGCTTCTCCCTCTAAAGCAGAGTGTGGTCAATGGATGAGAACTCTGCTGTGTGTTTCCCTTCAGATATGGAGTTAAATCCCAGTCTCTGTGTCTTCCTAAAAGCAAGACTTCGTTTCAGGTAAGGGCAGTCACTTTTCAGCTCAAACGAACTACATCATTCACGGAGCTCACACGTTTCTCATCTCAATAGACAAGCGTTGGATGTTAGAGGACCAGTGTTTTGTATCAGTTTAAGAAGGAGAGTTGGACTAGATATGGTCCGTATGTGTAGGAAATACCGTTCTTTTGTTCTCAGCACACTCACGTTTCCTGATGACTTAGAGACTCTAGAAAGCAAGAGCATGCTTCTTGCTCTAAAGCAGAGTGATCCATGGATGAGAACTATGCTGTGTGTTTCCCTTCAGAAATGGAGTTAAATCCCAGGCTCTGTGTCTTCCTACAAGCAAGACTTCGTTTCAGGTAAGGGCAGTCACTTTTAAACTCAAACGAACTACATCGTTCACGAAGCTCACACGATTCTCATCTTAAGAGACAAGCATTGGATGTTAGAGGACCAGTGCTTTGTATCAGTTTCAGAAGCAGAGTTGGACTAGATATGTTCCGTATGTGTAGGAAACACCGTTCTTTTGTTCAAAGCACACTCATGTTTCCTGCTGTCTTAGAGACTCTAGAAAGCAAGAGCCTGCTTCTTCTTCTAAAGCAGAGTGTGAACAATTGATGAGAACACTGCTGTGTGTTTCACCTCAGAAATGGAGTTAAATCCCAGGCTCTTTGTCTTCCTACAAGCAAGACTTCGTTTCAGGTAAGGGCAGTCACTTTTCTGCTCAAACGAACTACATCCTTCATGAAGCTCACATGTTTCTCATCTTAACTGACAAGCATTGGATGTTAGAGGAACAGAGCTTTGTATCAGGGTATGAAGCAGAGATGGACTAGATGTGGTCCGTATGTGTAGGAAACACCGTTCTTTTGTTCTGGGCACACTCAGATTACCTGCTGTATTAGAGACTCTAGAAAGCAAGATCGTGCTTCTCGCTCTAAAGCAGAGTGTGATCCATGGATGAGAACTATGCTCTGTGTTTCCCTTCAGAGATGGAGTTAAATCACAGGCTCTGTGTCTTACTACAAGCAAGACTTCGTTTCAGGTATGGGCAGTCACTTTTCAGTTCAAAGGAACTACATTATTCTCAAAGCTCACACGATTCTCAACTTAACTGACAAGCATTGGATGTTAGAGGACCAGTGCTTTGTATCAGTTTCAGAAAAAGAGTTGGACTAGATATGGTCCGTATGTTTAGGAAACACAGTTCTTTTGTTCTCAGCACACTCACGTTTCCTGCTGTTTTAGAGACTCTAGAAAGCAAGAGCGTGCTTCTCGCTCTAAAGCAGAGTGTTATCCATGGATGAGAACACTGTTAAGTGTTTCAATTCAGAAATGGAGTTAAATCCCAGGCTCTGTTTCTTCCTACAAGGAAGACTTCGTTTCAGGTAAGGGCAGTCACTTTTCTGCTCAAACGAACTACATTGTTCATGAAGCTCACACGTTTCTTATCTTAACTGACAAGCATTGCATGTTAGAGGACCAGAGCTTTGTATCAGTTTCTAAGCAGATTTGAACTACATATGGTCTGTATGTATAGGAAACTCCGTTCTTTTGTTCTGGGCACACTCAGATTTCCTACTGTATTAGAGACTCTAGAAAGCAAGAGCATGCATCTTGCTGTAAAGCAGAGTGTGATCCATGGGTGAGAACTATGCTGTGTGTTTCCCTTCAGAAATGGAGTTAAATCCCAGGCTCTGTGTCTTCAACAAGCAACACTTCATTCCAGGTAAGGGCAGTCACTTTTCAGCTCAAAGGAACTATATCGTTCACAGAGCTCACACGTTTCTAATCTTAACAGACAAGCATTGGATGTTAGAGGACCAGTGCTTTGTATCAGTTTAAGATGCAGAGTTGGATTAGATATGGTCTGTAGGTGTAGGAAACACCGTTCTTTTGTTCTCAGCACACTCACGTTTTCTGCTGTCTTAGAGATTCTAGAAATCAAGAGCGTGCTTCTCGCTCTAAAGCAGAGTGTGATCCATGGATGAGAACTATGCTGTGTGTTTCCCTTCAGAAATGGACTTAAATCCCAGGCTCTGTGTCTTCCTACAAGCAAGACTTCGTTTCAGGTAAGGGCAGTCACTTTTAAACTCAAACGAACTACATCGTTCACGAAGCTCACACGATTCTCATCTTAAGAGACAAGCATTGGATGTTAGAGGACCAGTGCTTTGTATCAGTTTCAGAAGCAGAGTTGGACTAGATATTTTCCGTATGTGTAGGAAACACCGTTCTTTTGTTCAAAGCACACTCATGTTTCCTGCTGTCTTAGAGACTCTAGAAAGCAAGAGCGTGCTTCTTGTTCTAAAGCAGAGTGTGAACAATTGATGAGAACACTGCTGTGTGTTTCACTTCAGAAATGGAGTTAAATCCCAGGCTCTGTGTCTTCCTACAAGCAAGACTTCGTTTCAGGTAAGGGCAGTCACTTTTCTGCTCAAACGAACTACATTGTTCATGAAGCTCACACGTTTCTTATCTTAACTGACAAGCATTGCATGTTAGAGGACCATAGCTTTGTATCAGTTTCAGAAGCAGATTTGAACTACATATGGTCTGTATGTATAGGAAACTCCGTTCTTTTGTTCTGGGCACACTCAGATTTCCTACTGTATCAGAGACTCTAGAAAGCAAGAGCATGCATCTTGCTGTAAAGCAGAGTGGGATCCATGGGTGAGAACTATGCTGTGTGTTTCCCTTCATAAATGGAGTTAAATCCCAGGCTCTGTGTCTTCAACAAGCAACACTTCATTCCAGGTAAGGGCAGTCACTTTTCAGCTCAAAGGAACTATATCGTTCACAGAGCTTACACGTTTCTCATCTCAACAGACAAGCGTTGGATGTTAGAGGACCAGTGTTTTGTATCAGTTTAAGAAGCAGAGTTGGACTAGATATGGTCTGTATGTGTAGGAAACACCGCTCTTTTATTCTCAGCACACTCATGTTTCCTGCTGTCTTAGAGACTCTAGAAATCAAGAGCGTGCTTCTCGCTCTAAAGCAGAGTGTGATCCATGGATGAGAACTGTGCTGTGTGTTTCCCTTCAGAAATGGAGCTAAATCCCAGGCTCTGTGTCTTCCTACAAGCAAGACTTCGATTCAGGAAAGGGCAGTAACTTTTATGGTCAAACACACTACATCTTTCACGAAGCTCACACGTTTCTCATCTTAACTGACAAGCAGTGGATGTTAGAGGGTCAGTGCTTTGTATCAGTTTCAGAAGCAGATTTGGACTACATATGGTCCGTATGTGTAGGAAACACCGTTCTTTTGTTCTGGACACACTCAGATTACCTGCTGTATTAGAGAATCTAGAAAGCAAGAGCGTGCTTCTCCCTCTAAAGCAGAGTGTGGTCAATGGATGAGAACTCTGCTGTGTGTTTCCCTTCAGATATGGAGTTAAATCCCAGTCTCTGTGTCTTCCTAAAAGCAAGACTTCGTTTCAGGTAAGGGCAGTCACTTTTCAGCTCAAACGAACTACATCATTCACGGAGCTCACACGTTTCTCATCTCAATAGACAAGCGTTGGATGTTAGAGGACCAGTGTTTTGTATCAGTTTAAGAAGGAGAGTTGGACTAGATATGGTCCGTATGTGTAGGAAATACCGTTCTTTTGTTCTCAGCACACTCACGTTTCCTGATGACTTAGAGACTCTAGAAAGCAAGAGCATGCTTCTTGCTCTAAAGCAGAGTGATCCATGGATGAGAACTATGCTGTGTGTTTCCCTTCAGAAATGGAGTTAAATCCCAGGCTCTGTGTCTTCCTACAAGCAAGACTTCGTTTCAGGTAAGGGCAGTCACTTTTAAACTCAAACGAACTACATCGTTCACGAAGCTCACACGATTCTCATCTTAAGAGACAAGCATTGGATGTTAGAGGACCAGTGCTTTGTATCAGTTTCAGAAGCAGAGTTGGACTAGATATGTTCCGTATGTGTAGGAAACACCGTTCTTTTGTTCAAAGCACACTCATGTTTCCTGCTGTCTTAGAGACTCTAGAAAGCAAGAGCCTGCTTCTTCTTCTAAAGCAGAGTGTGAACAATTGATGAGAACACTGCTGTGTGTTTCACCTCAGAAATGGAGTTAAATCCCAGGCTCTTTGTCTTCCTACAAGCAAGACTTCGTTTCAGGTAAGGGCAGTCACTTTTCTGCTCAAACGAACTACATCCTTCATGAAGCTCACATGTTTCTCATCTTAACTGACAAGCATTGGATGTTAGAGGAACAGAGCTTTGTATCAGGGTATGAAGCAGAGATGGACTAGATGTGGTCCGTATGTGTAGGAAACACCGTTCTTTTGTTCTGGGCACACTCAGATTACCTGCTGTATTAGAGACTCTAGAAAGCAAGATCGTGCTTCTCGCTCTAAAGCAGAGTGTGATCCATGGATGAGAACTATGCTCTGTGTTTCCCTTCAGAAATGGAGTTAAATCACAGGCTCTGTGTCTTACTACAAGCAAGACTTCGTTTCAGGTATGGGCAGTCACTTTTCAGTTCAAAGGAACTACATTATTCTCAAAGCTCACACGATTCTCAACTTAACTGACAAGCATTGGATGTTAGAGGACCAGTGCTTTGTATCAGTTTCAGAAAAAGAGTTGGACTAGATATGGTCCGTATGTTTAGGAAACACAGTTCTTTTGTTCTCAGCACACTCACGTTTCCTGCTGTATTAGAGACTCTAGAAAGCAAGAGCGTGCTTCTCGCTCTAAAGCAGAGTGTTATCCATGGATGAGAACACTGTTAAGTGTTTCAATTCAGAAATGGAGTTAAATCCCAGGCTCTGTTTCTTCCTACAAGGAAGACTTCGTTTCAGGTAAGGGCAGTCACTTTTCTGCTCAAACGAACTACATTGTTCATGAAGCTCACACGTTTCTTATCTTAACTGACAAGCATTGCATGTTAGAGGACCAGAGCTTTGTATCAGTTTCTAAGCAGATTTGAACTACATATGGTCTGTATGTATAGGAAACTCCGTTCTTTTGTTCTGGGCACACTCAGATTTCCTACTGTATTAGAGACTCTAGAAAGCAAGAGCATGCATCTTGCTGTAAAGCAGAGTGTGATCCATGGGTGAGAACTATGCTGTGTGTTTCCCTTCAGAAATGGAGTTAAATCCCAGGCTCTGTGTCTTCAACAAGCAACACTTCATTCCAGGTAAGGGCAGTCACTTTTCAGCTCAAAGGAGCTATATCGTTCACAGAGCTCACACGTTTCTAATCTTAACAGACAAGCATTGGATGTTAGAGGACCAGTGCTTTGTATCAGTTTAAGATGCAGAGTTGGATTAGATATGGTCTGTAGGTGTAGGAAACACCGTTCTTTTGTTCTCAGCACACTCACGTTTTCTGCTGTCTTAGAGATTCTAGAAATCAAGAGCGTGCTTCTCGCTCTAAAGCAGAGTGTGATCCATGGATGAGAACTATGCTGTGTGTTTCCCTTCAGAAATGGACTTAAATCCCAGGCTCTGTGTCTTCCTACAAGCAAGACTTCGTTTCAGGTAAGGGCAGTCACTTTTAAACTCAAACGAACTACATCGTTCACGAAGCTCACACGATTCTCATCTTAAGAGACAAGCATTGGATGTTAGAGGACCAGTGCTTTGTATCAGTTTCAGAAGCAGAGTTGGACTAGATATTTTCCGTATGTGTAGGAAACACCGTTCTTTTGTTCAAAGCACACTCATGTTTCCTGCTGTCTTAGAGACTCTAGAAAGCAAGAGCGTGCTTCTTGTTCTAAAGCAGAGTGTGAACAATTGATGAGAACACTGCTGTGTGTTTCACTTCAGAAATGGAGTTAAATCCCAGGCTCTGTGTCTTCCTACAAGCAAGACTTCGTTTCAGGTAAGGGCAGTCACTTTTCTGCTCAAACGAACTACATTGTTCATGAAGCTCACACGTTTCTTATCTTAACTGACAAGCATTGCATGTTAGAGGACCATAGCTTTGTATCAGTTTCAGAAGCAGATTTGAACTACATATGGTCTGTATGTATAGGAAACTCCGTTCTTTTGTTCTGGGCACACTCAGATTTCCTACTGTATCAGAGACTCTAGAAAGCAAGAGCATGCATCTTGCTGTAAAGCAGAGTGGGATCCATGGGTGAGAACTATGCTGTGTGTTTCCCTTCATAAATGGAGTTAAATCCCAGGCTCTGTGTCTTCAACAAGCAACACTTCATTCCAGGTAAGGGCAGTCACTTTTCAGCTCAAAGGAACTATATCGTTCACAGAGCTCACACGTTTCTCATCTCAACAGACAAGCGTTGGATGTTAGAGGACCAGTGTTTTGTATCAGTTTAAGAAGCAGAGTTGGACTAGATATGGTCTGTATGTGTAGGAAACACCGCTCTTTTATTCTCAGCACACTCATGTTTCCTGCTGTCTTAGAGACTCTAGAAATCAAGAGCGTGCTTCTCGCTCTAAAGCAGAGTGTGATCCATGGATGAGAACTGTGCTGTGTGTTTCCCTTCAGAAATGGAGCTAAATCCCAGGCTCTGTGTCTTCCTACAAGCAAGACTTCGATTCAGGAAAGGGCAGTAACTTTTATGGTCAAACACACTACATCTTTCACGAAGCTCACACGTTTCTCATCTTAACTGACAAGCAGTGGATGTTAGAGGGTCAGTGCTTTGTATCAGTTTCAGAAGCAGATTTGGACTACATATGGTCCGTATGTGTAGGAAACACCGTTCTTTTGTTCTGGACACACTCAGATTACCTGCTGTATTAGAGAATCTAGAAAGCAAGAGCGTGCTTCTCCCTCTAAAGCAGAGTGTGGTCAATGGATGAGAACTCTGCTGTGTGTTTCCCTTCAGATATGGAGTTAAATCCCAGTCTCTGTGTCTTCCTAAAAGCAAGACTTCGTTTCAGGTAAGGGCAGTCACTTTTCAGCTCAAACGAACTACATCATTCACGGAGCTCACACGTTTCTCATCTCAATAGACAAGCGTTGGATGTTAGAGGACCAGTGTTTTGTATCAGTTTAAGAAGGAGAGTTGGACTAGATATGGTCCGTATGTGTAGGAAATACCGTTCTTTTGTTCTCAGCACACTCACGTTTCCTGATGACTTAGAGACTCTAGAAAGCAAGAGCATGCTTCTTGCTCTAAAGCAGAGTGATCCATGGATGAGAACTATGCTGTGTGTTTCCCTTCAGAAATGGAGTTAAATCCCAGGCTCTGTGTCTTCCTACAAGCAAGACTTCGTTTCAGGTAAGGGCAGTCACTTTTAAACTCAAACGAACTACATCGTTCACGAAGCTCACACGATTCTCATCTTAAGAGACAAGCATTGGATGTTAGAGGACCAGTGCTTTGTATCAGTTTCAGAAGCAGAGTTGGACTAGATATGTTCCGTATGTGTAGGAAACACCGTTCTTTTGTTCAAAGCACACTCATGTTTCCTGCTGTCTTAGAGACTCTAGAAAGCAAGAGCCTGCTTCTTCTTCTAAAGCAGAGTGTGAACAATTGATGAGAACACTGCTGTGTGTTTCACCTCAGAAATGGAGTTAAATCCCAGGCTCTTTGTCTTCCTACAAGCAAGACTTCGTTTCAGGTAAGGGCAGTCACTTTTCTGCTCAAACGAACTACATCCTTCATGAAGCTCACATGTTTCTCATCTTAACTGACAAGCATTGGATGTTAGAGGAACAGAGCTTTGTATCAGGGTATGAAGCAGAGATGGACTAGATGTGGTCCGTATGTGTAGGAAACACCGTTCTTTTGTTCTGGGCACACTCAGATTACCTGCTGTATTAGAGACTCTAGAAAGCAAGATCGTGCTTCTCGCTCTAAAGCAGAGTGTGATCCATGGATGAGAACTATGCTCTGTGTTTCCCTTCAGAAATGGAGTTAAATCACAGGCTCTGTGTCTTACTACAAGCAAGACTTCGTTTCAGGTATGGGCAGTCACTTTTCAGTTCAAAGGAACTACATTATTCTCAAAGCTCACACGATTCTCAACTTAACTGACAAGCATTGGATGTTAGAGGACCAGTGCTTTGTATCAGTTTCAGAAAAAGAGTTGGACTAGATATGGTCCGTATGTTTAGGAAACACAGTTCTTTTGTTCTCAGCACACTCACGTTTCCTGCTGTATTAGAGACTCTAGAAAGCAAGAGCGTGCTTCTCGCTCTAAAGCAGAGTGTTATCCATGGATGAGAACACTGTTAAGTGTTTCAATTCAGAAATGGAGTTAAATCCCAGGCTCTGTTTCTTCCTACAAGGAAGACTTCGTTTCAGGTAAGGGCAGTCACTTTTCTGCTCAAACGAACTACATTGTTCATGAAGCTCACACGTTTCTTATCTTAACTGACAAGCATTGCATGTTAGAGGACCAGAGCTTTGTATCAGTTTCTAAGCAGATTTGAACTACATATGGTCTGTATGTATAGGAAACTCCGTTCTTTTGTTCTGGGCACACTCAGATTTCCTACTGTATTAGAGACTCTAGAAAGCAAGAGCATGCATCTTGCTGTAAAGCAGAGTGTGATCCATGGGTGAGAACTATGCTGTGTGTTTCCCTTCAGAAATGGAGTTAAATCCCAGGCTCTGTGTCTTCAACAAGCAACACTTCATTCCAGGTAAGGGCAGTCACTTTTCAGCTCAAAGGAACTATATCGTTCACAGAGCTCACACGTTTCTAATCTTAACAGACAAGCATTGGATGTTAGAGGACCAGTGCTTTGTATCAGTTTAAGATGCAGAGTTGGATTAGATATGGTCTGTAGGTGTAGGAAACACCGTTCTTTTGTTCTCAGCACACTCACGTTTTCTGCTGTCTTAGAGATTCTAGAAATCAAGAGCGTGCTTCTCGCTCTAAAGCAGAGTGTGATCCATGGATGAGAACTATGCTGTGTGTTTCCCTTCAGAAATGGACTTAAATCCCAGGCTCTGTGTCTTCCTACATGCAAGACTTCGTTTCAGGTAAGGGCAGTCACTTTTCAGCTCAAACGAACTACATCGTTCACGGAGCTCACACGTTACTCATCTCAACAGACAAGCGTTGGATGTTAAAGGACCAGTGTTTTGTATCAGTTTAAGAAGCAGAGTTGGACTAGATATGGTCTGTATGTGTAGGAAACACCGCTCTTTTATTCTCAGCACACTCATGTTTCCTGCTGTCTTAGAGACTCTAGAAATCAAGAGCGTGCTTTTCGCTCTAAAGCAGAGTGTGATCCATGGATGAGAACTATGCTGTGTGTTTCCCTTCAGAAATGGAGCTAAATCCCAGGCTCTGTGTCTTCCTACAAGCAAGACTTCGTTTCAGGTAAGGGCAGTCACTTTTCAGCTCAAACGAACTACATCATTCACGGAGCTCACACGTTTCTCATCTCAACAGACAAGCATTGGATGTTAGAGGACCAGTGCTTTGTATCAGTGTCAGAAGCAGAGTTGGACTAGGTATGGTCCGTATGTGTAGGAAACTCCGTTCTTTTGTTCTGAGCACACTCACGTTTCCTGCTGTCTTAGAGACTCTAGAAAGCAAGAGCATGCTTCTTGCTCTAAAGCAGAGTGTGATCAATGGATGAGAACTATGCTGTGTGTTTCCCTTCAGAAATGGAGTTAAATCCCAGGCTCTGTGTCTTCCTACAAGCAAGACTTCGATTCAGGAAAGGGCAGTAACTTTTATGGTCAAACACACTACATCTTTCACGAAGCTCACACGTTTCTCATCTTAACTGACAAGCAGTGGATGTTAGAGGGTCAGTGCTTTGTATCAGTTTCAGAAGCAGATTTGGACTACATATGATCCGTATGTGTAGGAAACACCGTTCTTTTGTTCTGGACACACTCAGATTACCTGCTGTATTAGAGAATCTAGAAAGCAAGAGCGTGCTTCTTGTTCTAAAGCAGAGTGTGAACAATTGATGAGAACACTGCTGTGTGTTTCACTTCAGAAATGGAGTTAAATCCCAGGCTCTGTGTCTTCCTACAAGCAAGACTTCGTTTCAGGTAAGGGCAGTCACTTTTCTGCTCAAACGAACTACATTGTTCATGAAGCTCACACGTTTCTTATCTTAACTGACAAGCATTGCATGTTAGAGGACCAGAGCTTTGTATCAGTTTCAGAAGCAGATTTGAACTACATATGGTCTGTATGTATAGGAAACTCCGTTCTTTTGTTCTGGGCACACTCAGATTTCCTACTGTATCAGAGACTCTAGAAAGCAAGAGCATGCATCTTGCTGTAAAGCAGAGTGGGATCCATGGGTGAGAACTATGCTGTGTGTTTCCCTTCAGAAATGGAGTTAAATCCCAGGCTCTATGTCTTCAACAAGCAACACTTCATTCCAGGTAAGGGCAGTCATTTTTCAGCTCAAACGAACTACATCGTTCACGGAGCTCACACGTTTCTCATCTCAACAGACAAGCGTTGGATGTTAGAGGACCAGTGTTTTGTATCAGTTTAAGAAGCAGAGTTGGACTAGATATGGTCTGTATGTGTAGGAAACACCGCTCTTTTATTCTCAGCACACTCATGTTTCCTGCTGTCTTAGAGACTCTAGAAATCAAGAGCGTGCTTCTCGCTCTAAAGCAGAGTGTGATCCATGGATGAGAACTATGCTGTGTGTTTCCCTTCAGAAATGGAGCTAAATCCCAGGCTCTGTGTCTTCCTACAAGCAAGACTTCGATTCAGGAAAGGGCAGTAACTTTTATGGTCAAACACACTACATCTTTCACGAAGCTCACACGTTTCTCATCTTAACTGACAAGCAGTGGATGTTAGAGGATCAGTGCTTTGTATCAGTTTCAGAAGCAGATTTGGACTACATATGGTCCGTATGTGTAGGAAACACCGTTCTTTTGTTCTCAGCACACTCACGTTTCCTGATGACTTAGAGACTCTAGAAAGCAAGAGCATGCTTCTTGCTCTAAAGCAGAGTGATCCATGGATGAGAACTATGCTGTGTGTTTCACTTCAGAAATGGAGTTAAATCCCAGGCTCTGTGTCTTCCTACAAGCAAGACTTCGTTTCAGGTAAGGGCAGTCACTTTTAAACTCAAACGAACTACATCGTTCATGAAGCTCACACGATTCTCATCTTAAGAGACAAGCATTGGATGTTAGAGGACCAGTGCTTTGTATCAGTTTCAGAAGCAGAGTTGGACTAGATATTTTCCGTATGTGTAGGAAACACCGTTCTTTTGTTCAAAGCACACTCATGTTTCCTGATGTCTTAGAGACTCTAGAAAGCAAGAGCGTGCTTCTTGTTCTAAAGCAGAGTGTGATCAATGGATGAGAACACTGCTGTGTGTTTCACTTCAGAAATGGAGTTAAATCCCAGGCTCTGTGTCTTCCTACAAGCAAGACTTCGTTTCAGGTAAGGGCAGTCACTTTCCTGCTCAAACGAACTACATCATTCATGAAGCTCACATGTTTCTCATCTTAACTGACAAGCATTGGATGTTAGAGGACCAGAGCTTTGTATCAGTGTAAGAAGCAGAGTTGCACTAGATATGGTCCGTATGTGTAGGAAACACCGTTCTTTTGTTCTGGGCACACTCAGATTACCTGCTGTATTAGAGACTCTAGAAAGCAAGATCGTGCTTCTCGCTCTAAAGCAGAGTGTGATCCATGGATGAGAACTATGCTCTGTGTTTCCCTTCAGAGATGGAGTTAAATCCCAGGCTCTGTGTCTTACTACAAGCAAGACTTCGTTTCAGGTATGGGCAGTCACTTTTCAGTTCAAAGGAACTACATTATTCTCAAAGCTCAAATGTTTCTCAACTTAACTGACAAGCATTGGATGTTAGAGGACCAGTGCTTTGTATCAGTTTCAGAAACAGAGTTGGACTAGATATGGTCCGTATGTGTAGGAAACACCGTTCTTTTTTTCTCAGCACACACACGTTTCCTGCTGTCTTAGAAATTCTAGAAATCAAGAGCGTGCTTCTCGCTCTAAAGCAGAGTGTGATCCATGGATGAGAACTATGCTGTGTGTTTCCCTATAGAAATGGACTTAAATCCCAGGCTCTGTGTCTTCCTACAAGCAAGACTTCGTTTCAGGTAAGGGCAGTCACTTTTCAGCTCAAACGAACTACATCGTTCACGGAGCTCACACGTTTCTCATCTCAACAGACAAGCGTTGGATGTTAGAGGACCAGTGTTTTGTATCAGTTTAAGAAGCAGAGTTGGACTAGATATGGTCTGTATGTGTAGGAAACACCGCTCTTTTATTCTCAGCACACTCATGTTTCCTGCTGTCTTAGAGACTCTAGAAATCAAGAGCGTGCTTCTCGCTCTAAAGCAGAGTGTGATCCCTGGATGAGAACTATGCTGTGTGTTTCCCTTCAGAAATGGAGCTAAATCCCAGGCTCTGTGTCTTCCTACAAGCAAGACTTCGATTCAGGAAAGGGCAGTAACTTTTATGGTCAAACACACTACATCTTTCACGAATCTCACACGTTTCTCATCTTAACTGAAAAGCAGTGGATGTTAGAGGGTCAGTGCTTTGTATCAGTTTCAGAAGCAGATTTGGACTACATATGGTCCGTATGTGTAGGAAACACCGTTCTTTTGTTCTGGACACACTCAGATTACCTGCTGTATTAGAGAATCTAGAAAGCAAGAGCGTGCTTCTCGCTCTAAAGCAGAGTGTGGTCAATGGATGAGAACTCTGCTGTGTGTTTCCCTTCAGATATGGAGTTAAATCCCAGTCTCTGTGTCTTCCTAAAAGCAAGACTTCGTTTCAGGTAAGGGCAGTCACTTTTCAGCTCAAACGAACTACATCGTTCACGGAGCTCACACGTTTCTCATCTCAACAGACAAGCATTGGATGTTAGATGACCAGTGATTTGTATCAGTTTAAGAAGCAGAGTTGGACTAGATATGGTCCGTATGTGTAGGAAATACCGTTCTTTTGTTCTCAGCACACTCACGTTTCCTGATGACTTAGAGACTCTAGAAAGCAAGAGCATGCTTCTTGCTCTAAAGCAGAGTGATCCATGGATGAGAACTATGCTGTGTGTTTCCCTTCAGAAATGGAGTTAAATCCCAGGCTCTGTGTCTTCCTACAAGCAAGACTTCGTTTCAGGAAAGGGCAGTCACTTTTAAACTCAAACGAACTACATCGTTCATGAAGCTCACATGTTTCTCATCTTAACTGACAAGCATTGGATGTTAGAGGACCAGTGCTTTGTATCAGTTTCAGAAACAGAGTTGGACTAGATATGGTCCGTATGTGTAGGAAACACCGTTCTTTTGTTCTCAGCACACTCATGTTTCCTGCTGTCTTAGAGACTCTAGAAATCAAGAGCGTGCTTTTCGCTCTAAAGCAGAGTGTGATCCATGGATGAGAACTATGCTGTGTGTTTCCCTTCAGAAATGGAGCTAAATCCCAGGCTCTGTGTCTTCCTACAAGCAAGACTTCGTTTCAGGTAAGGGCAGTCACTTTTCAGCTCAAACGAACTACATCATTCACGGAGCTCACACGTTTCTCATCTCAACAGACAAGCATTGGATGTTAGAGGACCAGTGCTTTGTATCAGTTTCAGAAGCAGAGTTGGACTAGGTATGGTCCGTATGTGTAGGAAACTTCGTTCTTTTGTTCTGAGCACACTCACGTTTCCTGCTGTCTTAGAGACTCTAGAAAGCAAGAGCATGCTTCTTGCTCTAAAGCAGAGTGTGATCAATGGATGAGAACTATGCTGTGTGTTTCCCTTCAGAAATGGAGTTAAATCCCAGGCTCTGTGTCTTCCTACAAGCAAGACTTCGATTCAGGAAAGGGCAGTAACTTTTATGGTCAAACACACTACATCTTTCACGAAGCTCACACGTTTCTCATCTTAACTGACAAGCAGTGGATGTTAGAGGGTCAGTGCTTTGTATCAGTTTCAGAAGCAGATTTGGACTACATATGATCCGTATGTGTAGGAAACACCGTTCTTTTGTTCTGGACACACTCAGATTACCTGCTGTATTAGAGAATCTAGAAAGCAAGAGCGTGCTTCTTGTTCTAAAGCAGAGTGTGAACAATTGATGAGAACACTGCTGTGTGTTTCACTTCAGAAATGGAGTTAAATCCCAGGCTCTGTGTCTTCCTACAAGCAAGACTTCGTTTCAGGTAAGGGCAGTCACTTTTCTGCTCAAACGAACTACATTGTTCATGAAGCTCACACGTTTCTTATCTTAACTGACAAGCATTGCATGTTAGAGGACCAGAGCTTTGTATCAGTTTCAGAAGCAGATTTGAACTACATATGGTCTGTATGTATAGGAAACTCCGTTCTTTTGTTCTGGGCACACTCAGATTTCCTACTGTATCAGAGACTCTAGAAAGCAAGAGCATGCATCTTGCTGTAAAGCAGAGTGGGATCCATGGGTGAGAACTATGCTGTGTGTTTCCCTTCAGAAATGGAGTTAAATCCCAGGCTCTATGTCTTCAACAAGCAACACTTCATTCCAGGTAAGGGCAGTCATTTTTCAGCTCAAACGAACTACATCGTTCACGGAGCTCACACGTTTCTCATCTCAACAGACAAGCGTTGGATGTTAGAGGACCAGTGTTTTGTATCAGTTTAAGAAGCAGAGTTGGACTAGATATGGTCTGTATGTGTAGGAAACACCGCTCTTTTATTCTCAGCACACTCATGTTTCCTGCTGTCTTAGAGACTCTAGAAATCAAGAGCGTGCTTCTCGCTCTAAAGCAGAGTGTGATCCATGGATGAGAACTATGCTGTGTGTTTCCCTTCAGAAATGGAGCTAAATCCCAGGCTCTGTGTCTTCCTACAAGCAAGACTTCGATTCAGGAAAGGGCAGTAACTTTTATGGTCAAACACACTACATCTTTCACGAAGCTCACACGTTTCTCATCTTAACTGACAAGCAGTGGATGTTAGAGGGTCAGTGCTTTGTATCAGTTTCAGAAGCAGATTTGGACTACATATGGTCCGTATGTGTAGGAAACACCGTTCTTTTGTTCTCAGCACACTCACGTTTCCTGATGACTTAGAGACTCTAGAAAGCAAGAGCATGCTTCTTGCTCTAAAGCAGAGTGATCCATGGATGAGAACTATGCTGTGTGTTTCACTTCAGAAATGGAGTTAAATCCCAGGCTCTGTGTCTTCCTACAAGCAAGACTTCGTTTCAGGTAAGGGCAGTCACTTTTAAACTCAAACGAACTACATCGTTCATGAAGCTCACACGATTCTCATCTTAAGAGACAAGCATTGGATGTTAGAGGACCAGTGCTTTGTATCAGTTTCAGAAGCAGAGTTGGACTAGATATTTTCCGTATGTGTAGGAAACACCGTTCTTTTGTTCAAAGCACACTCATGTTTCCTGATGTCTTAGAGACTCTAGAAAGCAAGAGCGTGCTTCTTGTTCTAAAGCAGAGTGTGATCAATGGATGAGAACACTGCTGTGTGTTTCACTTCAGAAATGGAGTTAAATCCCAGGCTCTGTGTCTTCCTACAAGCAAGACTTCGTTTCAGGTAAGGGCAGTCACTTTCCTGCTCAAACGAACTACATCATTCATGAAGCTCACATGTTTCTCATCTTAACTGACAAGCATTGGATGTTAGAGGACCAGAGCTTTGTATCAGTGTAAGAAGCAGAGTTGCACTAGATATGGTCCGTATGTGTAGGAAACACCGTTCTTTTGTTCTGGGCACACTCAGATTACCTGCTGTATTAGAGACTCTAGAAAGCAAGATCGTGCTTCTCGCTCTAAAGCAGAGTGTGATCCATGGATGAGAACTATGCTCTGTGTTTCCCTTCAGAGATGGAGTTAAATCCCAGGCTCTGTGTCTTACTACAAGCAAGACTTCGTTTCAGGTATGGGCAGTCACTTTTCAGTTCAAAGGAACTACATTATTCTCAAAGCTCAAATGTTTCCCAACTTAACTGACAAGCATTGGATGTTAGAGGACCAGTGCTTTGTATCAGTTTCAGAAACAGAGTTGGACTAGATATGGTCCGTATGTGTAGGAAACACCGTTCTTTTTTTCTCAGCACACACACGTTTCCTGCTGTCTTAGAAATTCTAGAAATCAAGAGCGTGCTTCTCGCTCTAAAGCAGAGTGTGATCCATGGATGAGAACTATGCTGTGTGTTTCCCTATAGAAATGGACTTAAATCCCAGGCTCTGTGTCTTCCTACAAGCAAGACTTCGTTTCAGGTAAGGGCAGTCACTTTTCAGCTCAAACGAACTACATCGTTCACGGAGCTCACACGTTTCTCATCTCAACAGACAAGCGTTGGATGTTAGAGGACCAGTGTTTTGTATCAGTTTAAGAAGCAGAGTTGGACTAGATATGGTCTGTATGTGTAGGAAACACCGCTTTTTTATTCTCAGCACACTCATGTTTCCTGCTGTCTTAGAGACTCTAGAAATCAAGAGCGTGCTTCTCGCTCTAAAGCAGAGTGTGATCCATGGATGAGAACTATGCTGTGTGTTTCCCTTCAGAAATGGAGCTAAATCCCAGGCTCTGTGTCTTCCTACAAGCAAGACTTCGTTTCAGGAAAGGGCAGTAACTTTTATGGTCAAACACACTACATCTTTCACGAAGCTCACACGTTTCTCATCTTAACTGAAAAGCAGTGGATGTTAGAGGGTCAGTGCTTTGTATCAGTTTCAGAAGCAGATTTGGACTACATATGGTCCGTATGTGTAGGAAACACCGTTCTTTTGTTCTGGACACACTCAGATTACCTGCTGTATTAGAGAATCTAGAAAGCAAGAGCGTGCTTCTCGCTCTAAAGCAGAGTGTGGTCAATAGATGAGAACTCTGCTGTGTGTTTCCCTTCAGATATGGAGTTAAATCCCAGTCTCTGTGTCTTCCTAAAAGCAAGACTTCGTTTCAGGTAAGGGCAGTCACTTTTCAGCTCAAACGAACTACATCGTTCACGGAGCTCACACGTTTCTCATCTCAACAGACAAGCATTGGATGTTAGATGACCAGTGATTTGTATCAGTTTAAGAAGCAGAGTTGGACTAGATATGGTCCGTATGTGTAGGAAATACCGTTCTTTTGTTCTCAGCACACTCACGTTTCCTGATGACTTAGAGACTCTAGAAAGCAAGAGCATGCTTCTTGCTCTAAAGCAGAGTGATCCATGGATGAGAACTATGCTGTGTGTTTCCCTTCAGAAATGGAGTTAAATCCCAGGCTCTGTGTCTTCCTACAAGCAAGACTTCGTTTCAGGAAAGGGCAGTCACTTTTAAACTCAAACGAACTACATCGTTCATGAAGCTCACATGTTTCTCATCTTAACTGACAAGCATTGGATGTTAGAGGACCAGTGCTTTGTATCAGTTTCAGAAACAGAGTTGGACTAGATATGGTCCGTATGTGTAGGAAACACCGTTCTTTTGTTCTCAGCACACACACGTTTCCTGCTGTCTTAGAGACTCTAGAAAGCAAGAGCGTGCTTCTCGCTCTAAAGCAGAGTGTTATCCATAGATGAGAACACTGCTAAGCGTTTCACTTCAGAAATGGAGTTAAATCCCAGGCTCTGTTTCTTCCTACAAGGAAGACTTCCTTTCAGGTAAGGGCAGTCACTTTTCTGCTCAAACGAACTACATTGTTCATGAAGCTCACACGTTTCTTATCTTAACTGACAAGCATTACATGTTAGAGGACCAGAGCTTTGTATCAGTTTCAGAAGCAGATTTGAACTACATATGGTCTGTATGTATAGGAAACTCCGTTCTTTTGTTCTGGGCACACTCAGATTTCCAACTGTATTTGAGACTCCAGAAAGCAAGAGCATGCATCTTGCTGTAAAGCAGAGTGGGATCCATGGGTGAGAACTATGCTGTGTGTTTTCCTTCAGAAATGGAGTTAAATCCCAGGCTCTGTGTCTTCAACAAGCAACACTTCATTCCAGGTAAGGGCAGTCACTTTTCAGCTCAAAGGAACTATATCGTTCACAGAGCTCACACGTTTCTAATCTTAACAGAAAAGCATTGGATGTTAGAGGACCAGTGCTTTGTATCAGTTTAAGAAGCAGAGTTGGATTAGATATGGTCTGTAGGTGTAGGAAACACCGTTCCTTTGTTCTCAGCACACTCACGTTTTCTGCTGTCTTAGAGACTCTAGAAATCAAGAGCGTGCTTCTCGCTCTAAAGCAGAGTGTGATCCATGGATGAGAACTATGCTGTGTGTTTCCATTCAGAAATGGAGTTAAATCCCAGGCACTGTGTCTTCCTACAAGCAAGACTTCGTTTCAGGTAAGGGCACTCACTTTTCAGCTCAAACGAACTATATCGTTCACGGAGCTCACACGTTTCTCATCTCAACAGACAGGCGTTGGATTTTAGAGGACCAGTGTTTTGTATCAGTTTAAGAAGCAGAGTTGGACTAGATATGGTCTGTATGTGTAGGAAACACCGTGCTTTTGTTCTCAGCACACTCAGGTTTCCTGATGACTTAGAGACTCTAGAAAGCAAGAGCATGCTTCTTGCTCTAAAGCAGAGTGATCCATGGATGAGAACTATGCTGTGTGTTTCCCTTCAGAAATGGAGTTAAATCCCAGGCTCTGTGTCTTCCTACAAGCAAGACTTCGATTCAGGAAAGGGCAGTAACTTTTATGGTCAAACACACTACATCTTTCACGAAGCTCACACGTTTCTCATCTTAACTGACAAGCAGTGGATGTTAGAGGGTCAGTGCTTTGTATCAGTTTCAGAAGCAGATTTGGACTACATATGATCCGTATGTGTAGGAAACACCGTTCTTTTGTTCTGGACACACTCAGATTACCTGCTGTATTAGAGAATCTAGAAAGCAAGAGCGTGCTTCTTGTTCTAAAGCAGAGTGTGAACAATTGATGAGAACACTGCTGTGTGTTTCACTTCAGAAATGGAGTTAAATCCCAGGCTCTGTGTCTTCCTACAAGCAAGACTTCGTTTCAGGTAAGGGCAGTCACTTTTAAACTCAAACGAACTACATCGTTCACGAAGCTCACACGATTCTCATCTTAAGAGACAAGCATTGGATGTTAGAGGACCAGTGCTTTGTATCAGTTTAAGAAGCATAGTTGGATTAGATATGGTCTGTAGGTGTAGGAAACACCGTTCCTTTGTTCTCAGCACACTCACGTTTTCTGCTGTCTTAGAGACTCTAGACATCAAGAGCGTGCTTCTCGCTCTAAAGCAGAGTGTGATCCATGGATGAGAACTATGCTGTGTGTTTCCATTCAGAAATGGAGTTAAATCCCAGGCTCTGTGTCTTCCTACAAGCAAGACTTCGTTTCAGGTAAGGGCAGTCACTTTTCAGCTCAAACGAACTACATCATTCACGGAGCTCACACGTTTCTCATCTCAACAGACAAGCGTTGGATGTTAGAGGACCAGTGTTTTGTATCAGTTTAAGAAGCAGAGTTGGACTAGATATGGTCTGTATGTGTAGGAAACTCCGTCCTTTTGTTCTCAGCACACTCACGTTTCCTGCTGTCTTAGAGACTCTAGAAAGCAAGAGCATGCTTCTTGCTCTAAAGCAGAGTGTGATCCATGGATGAGAACTATGCTGTGTGTTTCCCATCAGAAATGGAGTTAAATCCCAGGCTCTGTGTCTTCCTACAAGCAAGACTTCGATTCAGGAAAGGGCATTAACTTTTATGGTCAAACACACTACATCTTTCACGAAGCTCACACATTTCTCATCTTAACTGACAAGCAGTGGATGTTAGAGGGTCAGTGCTTTGTATCAGTTTCAGAAGCAGATTTTGACTACATAGGGTCCGTATGTGTAGGAAACACCGTTCTTTTGTTCTGGACACACTCAGATTACCTGCTGTATTAGAGAATCTAGAAAGCAAGAGCGTGCTTCTCCCTCTAAAGCAGAGTGTGGTCAATAGATGAGAACTCTGCTGTGTGTTGTCCTTCAGATATGGAGTTAAATCCCAGTCTCTGTGTCTTCCTAAAAGCAAGACTTCGTTTCAGGTAAGGGCAGTCACTTTTCAGCTCAAACGAACTACATCATTCACGGAGCTCACACGTTTCTCATCTCAATAGACAAGCATTGGATGTTAGAGGACCAGTGCTTTGTATCAGTTTAAGAAGCAGAGTTGGATTAGATATGTTCCGCATGTGTAGGAAACACCGTTCTTTTGTTCAAAGCACACTCATGTTTCCTGCTGTCTTAGAGACTCTAGAAAGCAAGAGCGTGCTTCTTGTTCTAAAGCAGAGTGTGAACAATTGATGAGAACACTGCTGTGTGTTTCACCTCAGAAATGGAGTTAAATCCCAGGCTCTTTGTCTTCCTACAAGCAAGACTTCGTTTCAGGTAAGGGCAGTCACTTTTCTGCTCAAACGAACTACATCCTTCATGAAGCTCACATGTTTCTCATCTTAACTGACAAGCATTGGATATTAGAGGAACAGAGCTTTGTATCAGGGTATGAAGCAGAGATGGACTAGATGTGGTCCGTATGTGTAGGAAACACCGTTCTCTTGTTCTGGGCACACTCAGATTACCTGCTGTATTAGAGACTCTAGAAAGCAAGATCGTGCTTCTCGCTCTAAAGCAGAGTGTGATCCATGGATGAGAACTATGCTCTGTGTTTCCCTTCAGAGATGGAGTTAAATCACAGGCTCTGTGTCTTACTACAAGCAAGACTTCGTTTCAGGTATGGGCAGTCACTTTTCAGTTCAAAGGAACTACATTATTCTCAAAGCTCACACGATTCTCAACTTAACTGACAAGCGTTGGATGTTAGAGGACCAGTGTTTTGTATCAGTTTAAGAAGCAGAGTTGGACTAGATATGGTCTGTATGTGTAGGAAACACCGTTCCCTTGTTCTCAGCAACTCACGTTTTCTGCTGTCTTAGAGACTCTAGAAATCAAGAGCGTGCTTCTCGCTCTAAAGCAGAGTGTGATCCATGGATGAGAACTATGCTGTGTGTTTCCATTCAGAAATGGAGTTAAATCCCAGGCTCTGTGTCTTCCTACAAGCAAGACTTCGTTTCAGGTAAGGGCAGTCACTTTTCAGCTCAAACGAACTACATCATTCACGGAGCTCACACGTTTCTCATCTCAACAGACAAGCGTTGGATGTTAGAGGACCAGTGTTTTGTATCAGTTTAAGAAGCAGAGTTGGACTAGATATGGTCTGTATGTGTAGGAATCACCGTCCTTTTGTTCTCAGCACACTCACGTTTCCTGCTGTCTTAGAGACTCTAGAAAGCAAGAGCATGCTTCTTGCTCTAAAGCAGAGTGTGATCCATGGATGAGAACTATGCTGTGTGTTTCCCTTCAGAAATGGAGTTAAATCCCAGGCTCTGTGTCTTCCTACAAGCAAGACTTCGATTCAGGAAAGGGCAGTAACTTTTATGGTCAAACACACTACATCTTTCACGAAGCTCACACGTTTCTCATCTTAACTGACAAGCATTGCATGTTAGAGGACCAGAGCTTTGTATCAGTTTCAGAAGCAGATTTGAACTACATATGGTCTGTATGTATAGGAAACTCCGTTCTTTTGTTCTGGGCACACTCAGATTTCCTACTGTATTAGAGACTCTAGAAAGCAAGAGCATGCATCTTGCTGTAAAGCAGAGTGTGATCCAAGGGTGAGAACTCTGCTGTGTGTTTTCCTTCAGAAATGGAGTTAAATCCCAGGCTCTGTGTCTTCAACAAGCAACACTTCATTCCAGGTAAGGGCAGTCACTTTTCAGCTCAAAGGAACTATATCGTTCACAGAGCTCACACGTTTCTAATCTTAACAGACAAGCATTGGATGTTAGAGGACCAGTGCTTTGTATCAGTTTAAGAAGCAGAGTTGGATTAGATATGGTCTGTAGGTGCAGGAAACACCGTTCTTTTGTTCTCAGCACACTCACGTTTTCTGCTGTTTTAGAGACTCTAGAAATCAAGAGCGTGCTTCTCGCTCTAAAGCAGAGTGTAATCCATGGATGAGAACTATGCTGTGTGTTTCCCTTCAGAAATGGAGTTAAATCACAGGCTCTGTGTCTTCCTACAAGCAAGACTTCGTTTCAGGTAAGGGCAGTCACTTTTCAGCTCAAAGAACTACATCATTCACGGAGCTCACACGTTTCTCATCTCAACAGACAAGCGTTGGATGTTAGAGGACCAGTGTTTTGTATCAGTTTAAGAAGCAGAGTTGGACTAGATATGGTCTGTATGTGTAGGAAACACCGTCCTTTTGTTCTCAGCACACTCACATTTCCTCCTGTCTTAGAGACTCTAGAAATCAAGAGCGTGCTTCTCGTTCTAAAGTATAGTGTAATCCATGGAAATGAACTATGCTGTGTGTTTCCCTTCAGAAATGGAGTTAAATCACAGGCTCTGTGTCTTCCTACAAGCAAGACTTCGTTTCAGGTAAGGGCAGTCACTTTTCAGCTCAAACAAACTACATCGTTCACGGAGATCACACGTTTCTAATCTTAACAGACAAGCATTGGATGTTAGAGGACCAGGGCTTTTTATCAGTTTCAGAAGCAGAGTTGGACTAGATATGGTCCATATGTGTAGGAAACACAGTTCTTTTGTTCTCAGCACACTCATGTTTCCTGCTGTCTTAGAGACTCTAGAAATCAAGAGCGTGCTTCTCGCTCTAAAGCAGAGTGTGATCCATGGATGAGAACTATGCTGTGTGTTTCCCTTCAGAAATGGAGTTAAATCCCAGGCTCTGTGTCTTCCTACAAGCAAGACTTCGTTTCAGGTAAGGGCAGTCACTTTTCAGCTCAAACGAACTAAATCATTCACGGAGCTCACACGTTTCTCATCTCAACAGACAAGCATTGGATGTTAGAGGACCAGTGCTTTGTATCAGTTTAAGAAGCAGAGTTGGACTAGGTATGGTCCCTATGTGTAGGAAACTCCTTTCTTTTGTTCTCAGCACACTCACGTTTCCTGCTGTCTTAGAGACTCTAGAAAGCAAGAGCATGCTTCTTGCTCTAAAGCAGAGTGTGATCCATGGATGAGAACTATGCTGTGTGTTTCCCTTCAGAAATGGAGTTAAATCCCAGGCTCTGTGTCTTCCTACAAGCAAGACTTCGATTCAGGAAAGGGCAGTAACTTTTATGGTCAAACACACTACATCTTTCACGAAGCTCACACGTTTCTCATCTTAACTGACAAGCATTGCATGTTAGAGGACCAGAGCTTTGTATCAGTTTCAGAAGCAGATTTGAACTACATATGGTCTGTATGTATAGGAAACTCCGTTCTTTTGTTCTGGGCACACTCAGATTTCCTACTGTATTAGAGACTCTAGAAAGCAAGAGCATGCATCTTGCTGTAAAGCAGAGTGTGATCCAAGGGTGAGAACTCTGCTGTGTGTTTTCCTTCAGAAATGGAGTTAAATCCCAGGCTCTGTGTCTTCAACAAGCAACACTTCATTCCAGGTAAGGGCAGTCACTTTTCAGCTCAAAGGAACTATATCGTTCACAGAGCTCACACGTTTCTAATCTTAACAGACAAGCATTGGATGTTAGAGGACCAGTGCTTTGTATCAGTTTAAGAAGCAGAGTTGGATTAGATATGGTCTGTAGGTGCAGGAAACACCGTTCTTTTGTTCTCAGCACACTCACGTTTTCTGCTGTTTTAGAGACTCTAGAAATCAAGAGCGTGCTTCTCGCTCTAAAGCAGAGTGTAATCCATGGATGAGAACTATGCTGTGTGTTTCCCTTCAGAAATGGAGTTAAATCACAGGCTCTGTGTCTTCCTACAAGCAAGACTTCGTTTCAGGTAAGGGCAGTCACTTTTCAGCTCAAACGAACTACATCATTCACGGAGCTCACACGTTTCTCATCTCAACAGACAAGCATTGGTTGTTAGAGGACCAGTGCTTTGTATCAGTTTAAGAAGCAGAGTTGGACTAGGTATGGTCCGTATGTGTAGGAAACACCGTTCTTTTGTTCTCAGCACACTCACGTTTCCTGCTGTCTTAGAGACTCTAGAAAGCAAGAGCATGCTTCTTGCTCTAAAGCAGAGTGTGATCCATGGATGAGAACTATGCTGTGTGTTTCCCTTCAGAAATGGAGTTAAATCCCAGGCTCTGTGTCTTCCTACAAGCAAGACTTCGATTCAGGAAAGGTCAGTAACTTTTATGGTCAAACACACTACATCTTTCACGAAGCTCACACGTTTCTCATCTCAACAGACAAGCATTGGATGTTAGAGGACCAGTGCTTTGTATCAATTTAAGAAGCAGAGTTGGACTAGATATGGTCCGTATGTGTAGGAAATACCGTTCTTTTGTTCTCAGCACACTCAAGTTTCCTGCTGTCTTAAAGACTCTAGAAATCAAGAGCGTGCTTCTCTTTCTAAAGCAGAGTGTGGACAATGGATGAGAACTCTGCTGTGTGTTTCCCTTCAGAAATGGAGTTAAATCACAGGCTCTGTGTCTTCCTACAAGCAAGACTTCGTTTCAGGTAAGGGCAGTCACTTTTCAGCTCAAACAAACTACATCGTTCACGGAGCTCACACGTTTCTCATCTCAACAGACAAGCATTGGATGTTAGAGGACCAGTGCTTTGTATCAGTTTAAGAAAACAAAGTTGGACTAGATATGGTCCGTATATGTAGGAAACACCGTTCTTTGTTCTCAGCACACTCACGTTTCCTGCTGTCTTAGAGACTCTAGAAATCAAGAGCGTGCTTCTCGTCCTAAAGCATAGTGTAATCCATGGATATGAACTATGCTGTGTGTTTCCCTTCAGAAATGGAGTTAAATCACAGGCTCTGTGTCTTCCTACAAGCAAGACTTCGTTTCAGGTAAGGGCAGTCACTTTTCAGCTCAAACAAACTACATCGTTCACGGAGATCACACGTTTCTAATCTTAACAGACAAGCATTGGATGTTAGAGGACCAGGGCTTTTTATCAGTTTCAGAAGCAGAGTTGGATTAGATATGGTCCATATGTGTAGGAAACACAGTTCTTTTGTTCTCAGCACACTCATGTTTCCTGCTGTCTTAGAGACTCTAGAAATCAAGAGCGTGCTTCTCGCTCTAAAGCAGAGTGTGATCCATGGATGAGAACTATGCTGTGTGTTTCCCTTCAGAAATGGAGTTAAATCCCAGGCTCTGTGTCTTCCTACAAGCAAGACTTCGTTTCAGGTAAGGGCAGTCACTTTTCAGCTCAAACGAACTAAATCATTCACGGAGCTCACACGTTTCTCATCTCAACAGACAAGCATTGGATGTTAGAGGACCAGTGCTTTGTATCAGTTTCAGAAGCAGAGTTGGACTAGGTATGGTCCGTATGTGTAGGAAACACCGTTCTTTTGTTCTCAGCACACTCACGTTTCCTGCTGTCTTAGAGACTCTAGAAACCAAGAGCGTGCTTCTTGTTCTAAAGCAGAGTGTGATCCATGGATGAGAACTATGCTGTGTGTTTCCCTTCAGAAATGGAGTTAAATCCCAGGCTCTGTGTCTTCCTACAAGCAAGACTTCGATTCAGGAAAGGGCAGTAACTTTTATGGTCAAACACACTACATCTTTCACGAAGCTCACACGTTTCTCATCTTAACTGACAAGCATTGCATGTTAGAGGACCAGAGCTTTGTATCAGTTTCAGAAGCAGATTTGAACTACATATCGTCTGTATGTATAGGAAACTCCGTTCTTTTGTTCTGGGCACACTCAGATTTCCTACTGTATTAGAGACTCTAGAAAGCAAGAGCATGCATCTTGCTGTAAAGCAGAGTGTGATCCAAGGGTGAGAACTCTGCTGTGTGTTTTCCTTCAGAAATGGAGTTAAATCCCAGGCTCTGTGTCTTCAACAAGCAACACTTCATTCCAGGTAAGGGCAGTCACTTTTCAGCTCAAAGGAACTATATCGTTCACAGAGCTCACACGTTTCTAATCTTAACAGACAAGCATTGGATGTTAGAGGACCAGTGCTTTGTATCAGTTTAAGAAGCAGATTTGGACTAGATATGGTCCGTATGTGTAGGAAACACCATTCTTTTGTTCTCAGCACACTCATGTTTCCTGCTGTCTTAGAGACTCTAGAAATCAAGAGCGTGCTTCTCGCTCTAAAGAAGAGTGTGATCCATGGATGAGAACTATGCTGTGTGTTTCCCTTCAGAAATGGAGTTAAATCCCAGGCTCTGTGTCTTCCTACAAGCAAGACTTCGTTTCAGGTAAGGGCAGTCACTTTTCAGCTCAAACGAACTACATCATTCACGGAGCTCACACGTTTCTCATCTCAACAGACAAGCATTGGTTGTTAGAGGACCAGTGCTTTGTATCAGTTTAAGAAGCAGAGTTGGACTAGGTATGGTCCGTATGTGTAGGAAACACCGTTCTTTTGTTCTCAGCACACTCACGTTTCCTGCTGTCTTAGAGACTCTAGAAAGCAAGAGCATGCTTCTTGCTCTAAAGCAGAGTGTGATCCATGGATGAGAACTATGCTGTGTGTTTCCCTTCAGAAATGGAGTTAAATCCCAGGCTCTGTGTCTTCCTACAAGCAAGACTTCGATTCAGGAAAGGTCAGTAACTTTTATGGTCAAACACACTACATCTTTCACGAAGCTCACACGTTTCTCATCTCAACAGACAAGCATTGGATGTTAGAGGACCAGTGCTTTGTATCAGTTTAAAAGCAGAGTTGGACTAGATATGGTCCGTATGTGTAGGAAACACCGTTCTTTTGTTCTCAGCACACTCAATTTTCCTGCTGTCTTAAAGACTCTAGAAATCAAGAGCGTGCTTCTCGTTCTAAAGCAGAGTGTGGACAATGGATGAGAACTCTGCTGTGTGTTTCCCTTCAGAAATGGAGTTAAATCACAGGCTCTGTGTCTGCCTACAAGCAAGACTTCGTTTCAGGTAAGGGCAGTCACTTTTCAGCTCAAACAAACTACATCGTTCACGGAGCTCACACGTTTCTCATCTCAACAGACAAGCATTGGATGTTAGAGGACCAGTGCTTTGTATCAGTTTAAGAAGCAGAGTTGGACTAGATATGGTCCGTATATGTAGGAAACACCGTTCTTTGTTCTCAGCACACTCACGTTTCCTGCTGTCTTAGAGACTCTAGAAAGCAAGAGCAAGTTTCTTGCTCTAAAGCAGAGTGTGATCCATGGATGAGAACTATGCTGTGTGTTTCCCTTCAGAAATGGAGTTAAATCCCAGGCTCTGTATCTTCCTACAAGCAAGACTTCGTTTCAGGTAAGGGAAGTCACTTTTCAGCTCAAACGAACTACATCGTTCACAGAGCTCACACGTTTGTAATCTTAACAGACAAACATTGGATGATAGAGGACCAGTGCTTTGTATAGTTTCAGAAGCAGAGTTTGACTAGATATGGTCTGTATGTGTAGGAAACTCCGTTCTTTTGTTCTCAGCACACTCACGTTTCCTGCTGTCTTAGAGACTCTAGAAAGCAAGAGCGTGCTTCTCTTTCTAAAGCAGAGTGTGGTCAATGGATGAGAACTTTGCTGTTTGTTTCCCTTCAGAAATGGAGTTAAATCCCAGGCTCTGTGTCTTCCTAAAAGCAAGACTTCGTTTCAGGTAAGTGCAGTCACTTTTCAGCTCAAACGAACTACATCGTTCACGGAGCTCACACGTTTCTCATCTCAACAGACAAGCATTGGATGTTAGAGGACCAGTGCTTTGTATCAGTTTAAGAAGCAGAGTTGGACTAGATATGGTCCATATGTGAAGGAAACTCCGTTCTTTTGTTCAAAGCACACTCATGTTTCCTGCTGTCTTAGAGACTCTAGAAAGCAAGAGCATGCTTCTTGCTCTAAAGCAGAGTGTGATCCATGGATGAGAACTATGCTGTGTGTTTCCCTTCAGAAATGGAGTAAAATCCCAGGCTCTGTGTCTTCCTACAAGCAAGACTTCGTTTCAGGTAAGAGCAGTCACTTTTAAACTCAAACGAACTACATCGTTCACGAAGCTCACACGATTCTCATCTTAAGAGACAAGCATTGGATGTTAGAGGACCAGTGCTTTGTATCAGTTTCAGAAGCAGAGTTGGACTAGATATGTTCCGTATGTGTAGGAAACACCGTTCTTTTGTTCAAAGCACACTCATGTTTCCTGCTGTCTTAGAGACTCTAGAAACCAAGAGCGTGCTTCTTGTTCTAAAGCAGAGTGTGATCAATGGATGAGAACACTGGTGTGTGTTTCACTTCAGAAATGGAGTTAAATCCCAGGCTCTGTGTCTTCCTACAAGCAAGACTTCGTTTCAGGTAAGGGCAGTCACTTTCCTGCTCAAACGAACTACATCGTTCATGAAGCTCACATGTTTCTCATCTTAACTGACAAGCATTGGATGTTAGAGGACCAGAGCTTTGTATCAGTGTAAGAAGCAGAGTTGGACTAGATATGGTCCGTATGTGTAGGAAACACCGTTCTTTTTTTCTGGGCACACTCAGATTACCTGTTGTATTAGAGACTCTAGAAAGCAAGAGCGTGCTTCTCGCTCTAAAGCAGAGTGTTATCCATGGATGAGAACACTGCTAAGTGTTTCACTTCAGAAATGGAGTTAAATCCCAGGCTCTGTTTCTTCCTACAAGGAAGACTTCGTTTCAGGTAAGGGCAGTCACTTTTCTGCTCAAACGAACTACATTGTTCATGAAGCTCACACGTTTCTTATCTTAACTGACAAGCATTGCATGTTAGAGGACCAGAGCTTTGTATCAGTTTCAGAAGCAGATTTGAACTACATATGGTCTGTATGTATAGGAAACTCCGTTCTTTTGTTCTGGGCACACTCAGATTTCCTACTGTATTAGAGACTCTAGAAAGCAAGAGCATGCATCTTGCTGTAAAGCAGAGTGGGATCCATGGGTGAGAACTATGCTGTGTGTTTTCCTTCAGAAATGGAGTTAAATCCCAGGCTCTGTGTCTTCAACAAGCAACACTTCATTCCAGGTAAGGGCAGTCACTTTTCAGCTCAAAGGAACTATATCGTTCACAGAGCTCACACGTTTCTAATCTTAACAGACAAGCATTGGATGTTAGAGGACCAGTGCTTTGTATCAGTTTAAGAAGCAGAGTTGGATTAGATATGGTCTGTAGGTGTAGGAAACACCGTTCATTTGTTCTCAGCACACTCACGTTTTCTGCTGTCTTAGAGACTCTAGAAATCAAGAGCGTGCTTCTCGCTCTAAAGCAGAGTGTGATCCATGGATGAGAACTATGCTGTGTGTTTCCATTCAGAAATGGAGTTAAATCCCAGGCTCTGTGTCTTCCTACAAGCAAGACTTCGTTTCAGGTAAGGGCAGTCACTTTTCAGCTCAAACGAACTACATCATTCACGGAGCTCACACGTTTCTCATCTCAACAGACAAGCGTTGGATGTTAGAGGACCAGTGTTTAGTATCAGTTTAAGAAGCAGAGTTGGACTAGATATGGTCTGTATGTGTAGGAAACACCGTCCTTTTGTTCTCAGCACACTCACATTTCCTGCTGTCTTAGAGACTCTAGAAATCAAGAGTGTGCTTCTCGTTCTAAAGCATAGTGTAATATATGGATATGAACTATGCTGTGTGTTTCCCTTCAGAAATGGAGTTAAATCACAGGCTCTGTGTCTTCCTACAAGCAAGACTTCGTTTCAGGTAAGGGCAGTCACTTTTCAGCTCAAACAAACTACATCGTTCACGGAGATCACACGTTTCTAATCTTAACAGACAAGGATTGGATGATAGAGGACCAGTGCCTTTTACCAGTTTCAGAAGCAGAGTTGGACTAGATATGGTCCATATGTGTAGGAAACACCGTTCTTTTGTTCTCAGCACACACATGTTTCCTGCTGTCTTAGAGACTCTAGAAATCAAGAGCGTGCTTCTCGCTCTAAAGCAGAGTATGATCAATGGATGAGAACTATGCTGTGTGTTTCCCTTCAGAAATGGAGTTAAATCCCAGGCTCTGTGTCTTCCTACAAGCAAGACTTCGTTTCAGGTAAGGCCAGTCACTTGTCACCTCAAACGAACTAAATCATTCACGGAGCTCACACGTTTCTCATCTCAACAGACAAGCATTGGATGTTAGAGGACCAGTGCTTTGTATCAGTTTAAGAAGCAGAGTTGGACTAGGTATGGTCCATATGTGTAGGAAACTCCTTTCTTTTGTTCTCAGCACACTCATGTTTCCTGCTGTCTTAGAGACTCTAGAATGCAAGAGCGTGCTTCTTGTTCTAAAGCAGAGTGTGATCAATGGATGAGAACACTGCTGTGTGTTTCACTTCAGAAATGGAGTTAAATCCCAGGCTCTGTGTCTTCCTACAAGCAAGACTTCGTTTCAGGTAAGGGCAGTCACTTTCCTGCTGAAACGAACTACCTCGTTCATGAAGCTCACATGTTTCTCATCTTAACTGACAAGCATTGGATGTTAGAGGACCAGAGCTTTGTATCAGTGTAAGAAGCAGAGTTGGACTAGATATGGTCCGTATGTGTAGGAAACACCGTTCTTTTGTTCTGGGCACACTCAGATTACCTGCTGTATTAGAGACTCTAGAAAGCAAGATCGTGCTTCTCGCTCTAAAGCAGAGTGTGATCCATGGATGAGAACTATGCTCTGTGTTTCCCTTCAGAGATGGAGTTAAATCCCAGGCTCTGTGTCTTACTACAAGCAAGACTTCGTTTCAGGTATGGGCAGTCACTTTTCAGTTCAAAGGAACTACATTATTCTAAAAGCTCACACGATTCTCAACTTAACTGACAAGCATTGGATGTTAGAGGACCAGAGCTTTGTATCAGTGTAAGAAGCAGAGTTGGACTAGATATGGTCCGTATGTGTAGGAAACACCGTTCTTTTGTTCTGGGCACACTCAGATTACCTGCTGTATTTGAGACTCTAGAAAGCAAGATCGTGCTTCTCGCTCTAAAGCAGAGTGTGATCCATGGATGAGAACTATGCTCTGTGTTTCCCTTCAGAGATGGAGTTAAATCCCAGGCTCTGTTTCTTCCTACAAGGAAGACTTCGTTTCAGGTAAGGGCAGTCACTTTTCTGCTCAAACGAACTACATTGTTCATGAAGCTCACACGTTTCTTATCTTAACTGACAAGCATTGCATGTTAGAGGACCAGAGCTTTGTATCAGTTTCTAAGCAGATTTGAACTACATATGGTCTGTATGTATAGGAAACTCCGTTCTTTTGTTCTGGGCACACTCAGATTTCCTACTGTATTAGAGACTCTAGAAAGCAAGAGCATGCATCTTGCTGTAAAGCAGAGTGTGATCCATGGGTGAGAACTATGCTGTGTGTTTTCCTTCAGAACTGGAGTTAAATCCCAGGCTCTGTGTCTTCAACAAGCAACACTTCATTCCAGGTAAGGGCAGTCACTTTTCAGCTCAAAGGAACTATATCGTTCACAGAGCTCACACGTTTCTAATCTTAACAGACAAGCATTGGATGTTAGAGGACCAGTGCTTTGTATCAGTTTAAGAAGCAGAGTTGGATTAGATATGGTCTGTAGGTGCAGGAAACACCGTTCTTTTGTTCTCAGCACACTCACGTTTTCTGCTGTCTTAGAGACTCTAGAAATCAAGAGCGTGCTTCTCGCTCTAAAGCAGAGTGTAATCCATGGTTGAGAACTATGCTGTGTGTTTCCCTTCAGAAATGGAGTTAAATCCCAGGCTCTGTGTCTTCCTACAAGCAAGACTTCGTTTCAGGTAAGGGCAGTCACTTTTCAGCTCAAACAAACTACATCGTTCACGGAGCTCACACGTTTCTCATCTCAACAGACAAGCATTGGATGTTAGAGGACCAGTGCTTTGTATCAGTTTAAGAAAACAAAGTTGGACTAGATATGGTCCGTATATGTAGGAAACACCGTTCTTTGTTCTCAGCACACTCACGTTTCCTGCTGTCTTAGAGACTCTAGAAATCAAGAGCGTGCTTCTCGTCCTAAAGCATAGTGTAATCCATGGATATGAACTCTGCTGTGTGTTTCCCTTCAGAAATGGAGTTAAATCACAGGCTCTGTGTCTTCCTACAAGCAAGACTTCGTTTCAGGTAAGGGCAGTCACTTTTCAGCTCAAACAAACTACATCGTTCACGGAGATCACACGTTTCTAATCTTAACAGACAAGCATTGGATGTTAGAGGACCAGGGCTTTTTATCAGTTTCAGAAGCAGAGTTGGATTAGATATGGTCCATATGTGTAGGAAACACAGTTCTTTTGTTCTCAGCACACTCATGTTTCCTGCTGTCTTAGAGACTCTAGAAATCAAGAGCGTGCTTCTCGCTCTAAAGCAGAGTGTGATCCATGGATGAGAACTATGCTGTGTGTTTCCCTTCAGAAATGGAGTTAAATCCCAGGCTCTGTGTCTTCCTACAAGCAAGACTTCGTTTCAGGTAAGGGCAGTCACTTTTCAGCTCAAACGAACTAAATCATTCACGGAGCTCACACGTTTCTCATCTCAACAGACAAGCATTGGATGTTAGAGGACCAGTGCTTTGTATCAGTTTCAGAAGCAGAGTTGGACTAGGTATGGTCCGTATGTGTAGGAAACACCGTTCTTTTGTTCTCAGCACACTCACGTTTCCTGCTGTCTTAGAGACTCTAGAAACCAAGAGCGTGCTTCTTGTTCTAAAGCAGAGTGTGATCCATGGATGAGAACTATGCTGTGTGTTTCCCTTCAGAAATGGAGTTAAATCCCAGGCTCTGTGTCTTCCTACAAGCAAGACTTCGATTCAGGAAAGGGCAGTAACTTTTATGGTCAAACACACTACATCTTTCACGAAGCTCACACGTTTCTCATCTTAACTGACAAGCATTGCATGTTAGAGGACCAGAGCTTTGTATCAGTTTCAGAAGCAGATTTGAACTACATATGGTCTGTATGTATAGGAAACTCCGTTCTTTTGTTCTGGGCACACTCAGATTTCCTACTGTATTAGAGACTCTAGAAAGCAAGAGCATGCATCTTGCTGTAAAGCAGAGTGTGATCCAAGGGTGAGAACTCTGCTGTGTGTTTTCCTTCAGAAATGGAGTTAAATCCCAGGCTCTGTGTCTTCAACAAGCAACACTTCATTCCAGGTAAGGGCTGTCACTTTTCAGCTCAAAGGAACTATATCGTTCACAGAGCTCACACGTTTCTAATCTTAACAGACAAGCATTGGATGTTAGAGGACCAGTGCTTTGTATCAGTTTAAGAAGCAGATTTGGACTAGATATGGTCCGTATGTGTAGGAAACACCATTCTTTTGTTCTCAGCACACTCATGTTTCCTGCTGTCTTAGAGACTCTAGAAATCAAGAGCGTGCTTCTCGCTCTAAAGAAGAGTGTGATCCATGGATGAGAACTATGCTGTGTGTTTCCCTTCAGAAATGGAGTTAAATCCCAGGCTCTGTGTCTTCCTACAAGCAAGACTTCGTTTCAGGTAAGGGCAGTCACTTTTCAGCTCAAACGAACTACATCATAAACGGAGCTCACACGTTTCTCATCTCAACAGACAAGCATTGGTTGTTAGAGGACCAGTGCTTTGTATCAGTTTAAGAAGCAGAGTTGGACTAGGTATGGTCCGTATGTGTAGGAAACACCGTTCTTTTGTTCTCAGCACACTCACGTTTCCTGCTGTCTTAGAGACTCTAGAAAGCAAGAGCATGCTTCTTGCTCTAAAGCAGAGTGTGATCCATGGATGAGAACTATGCTGTGTGTTTCCCTTCAGAAATGGAGTTAAATCCCAGGCTCTGTGTCTTCCTACAAGCAAGACTTCGATTCAGGAAAGGTCAGTAACTTTTATGGTCAAACACACTACATCTTTCACGAAGCTCACACGTTTCTCATCTCAACAGACAAGCATTGGATGTTAGAGGACCAGTGCTTTGTATCAGTTTAAAAGCAGAGTTGGACTAGATATGGTCCGTATGTGTAGGAAACACCGTTCTTTTGTTCTCAGCACACTCAAGTTTCCTGCTGTCTTAAAGACTCTAGAAATCAAGAGCGTGCTTCTCGTTCTAAAGCAGAGTGTGGACAATGGATGAGAACTCTGCTGTGTGTTTCCCTTCAGAAATGGAGTTAAATCACAGGCTCTGTGTCTTCCTACAAGCAAGACTTCGTTTCAGGTAAGGGCAGTCACTTTTCAGCTCAAACAAACTACATCGTTCACGGAGCTCACACGTTTCTCATCTCAACAGACAAGCATTGGATGTTAGAGGACCAGTGCTTTGTATCAGTTTAAGAAGCAGAGTTGGACTAGATATGGTCCGTATATGTAGGAAACACCGTTCTTTGTTCACAGCACACTCACGTTTCCTGCTGTCTTAGAGACTCTAGAAAGCAAGAGCATGTTTCTTGCTCTAAAGCAGAGTGTGATCCATGGATGAGAACTATGCTGTGTGTTTCCCTTCAGAAATGGAGTTAAATCCCAGGCTCTGTATCTTCCTACAAGCAAGACTTCGTTTCAGGTAAGGGAAGTCACTTTTCAGCTCAAACGAACTACATCGTTCACAGAGCTCACACGTTTGTAATCTTAACAGACAAACATTGGATGATAGAGGACCAGTGCTTTGTATAGTTTCAGAAGCAGAGTTTGACTAGATATGGTCTGTATGTGTAGGAAACTCCGTTCTTTTGTTCTCAGCACACTCACGTTTCCTGCTGTCTTAGAGACTCTAGAAAGCAAGAGCGTGCTTCTCTTTCTAAAGCAGAGTGTGGTCAATGGATGAGAACTTTGCTGTTTGTTTCCCTTCAGAAATGGAGTTAAATCCCAGGCTCTGTGTCTTCCTAAAAGCAAGACTTCGTTTCAGGTAAGTGCAGTCACTTTTCAGCTCAAACGAACTACATCGTTCACGGAGCTCACACGTTTCTCATCTCAACAGACAAGCATTGGATGTTAGAGGACCAGTGCTTTGTATCAGTTTAAGAAGCAGAGTTGGACTAGATATGGTCCATATGTGAAGGAAACTCCGTTCTTTTGTTCAAAGCACACTCATGTTTCCTGCTGTCTTAGAGACTCTAGAAAGCAAGAGCATGCTTCTTGCTCTAAAGCAGAGTGTGATCCATGGATGAGAACTATGCTGTGTGTTTCCCTTCAGAAATGGAGTTAAATCCCAGGCTCTGTGTCTTCCTACAAGCAAGACTTCGTTTCAGGTAAGAGCAGTCACTTTTAAACTCAAACGAACTACATCGTTCACGAAGCTCACACGATTCTCATCTTAAGAGACAAGCATTGGATGTTAGAGGACCAGTGCTTTGTATCAGTTTCAGAAGCAGAGTTGGACTAGATATGTTCCGTATGTGTAGGAAACACCGTTCTTTTGTTCAAAGCACACTCATGTTTCCTGCTGTCTTAGAGACTCTAGAAACCAAGAGCGTGCTTCTTGTTCTAAAGCAGAGTGTGATCAATGTATGAGAACACTGGTGTGTGTTTCACTTCAGAAATGGAGTTAAATCCCAGGCTCTGTGTCTTCCTACAAGCAAGACTTCGTTTCAGGTAAGGGCAGTCACTTTCCTGCTCAAACGAACTACATCGTTCATGAAGCTCACATGTTTCTCATCTTAACTGACAAGCATTGGATGTTAGAGGACCAGAGCTTTGTATCAGTGTAAGAAGCAGAGTTGGACTAGATATGGTCCGTATGTGTAGGAAACACCGTTCTTTTTTTCTGGGCACACTCAGATTACCTGTTGTATTAGAGACTCTAGAAAGCAAGAGCGTGCTTCTCGCTCTAAAGCAGAGTGTTATCCATGGATGAGAGCACTGCTAAGTGTTTCACTTCAGAAATGGAGTTAAATCCCAGGCTCTGTTTCTTCCTACAAGGAAGACTTCGTTTCAGGTAAGGGCAGTCACTTTTCTGCTCAAACGAACTACATTGTTCATGAAGCTCACACGTTTCTTATCTTAACTGACAAGCATTGCATGTTAGAGGACCAGAGCTTTGTATCAGTTTCAGAAGCAGATTTGAACTACATATGGTCTGTATGTATAGGAAACTCCGTTCTTTTGTTCTGGGCACACTCAGATTTCCTACTGTATTAGAGACTCTAGAAAGCAAGAGCATGCATCTTGCTGTAAAGCAGAGTGGGATCCATGGGTGAGAACTATGCTGTGTGTTTCCCTTCAGAAATGGAGTTAAATCCCAGGCTCTGTGTCTTCAACAAGCAACACTTCATTCCAGGTAAGGGCAGTCACTTTTCAGCTCAAAGGAACTATATCGTTCACAGAGCTCACACGTTTCTAATCTTAACAGACAAGCATTGGATGTTAGAGGACCAGTGCTTTGTATCAGTTTAAGAAGCAGAGTTGGATTAGATATGGTCTGTAGGTGTAGGAAACACCGTTCATTTGTTCTCAGCACACTCACGTTTTCTGCTGTCTTAGAGACTCTAGAAATCAAGAGCGTGCTTCTCGCTCTAAAGCAGAGTGTGATCCATGGATGAGAACTATGCTGTGTGTTTCCATTCAGAAATGGAGTTAAATCCCAGGCTCTGTGTCTTCCTACAAGCAAGACTTCGTTTCAGGTAAGGGCAGTCACTTTTCAGCTCAAACGAACTACATCATTCACGGAGCTCACACGTTTCTCATCTCAACAGACAAGCGTTGGATGTTAGAGGACCAGTGTTTAGTATCAGTTTAAGAAGCAGAGTTGGACTAGATATGGTCTGTATGTGTAGGAAACACCGTCCTTTTGTTCTCAGCACACTCACATTTCCTGCTGTCTTAGAGACTCTAGAAATCAAGAGCGTGCTTCTTGTTCTAAAGCATAGTGTAATATATGGATATGAACTATGCTGTGTGTTTCCCTTCAGAAATGGAGTTAAATCACAGGCTCTGTGTCTTCCTACAAGCAAGACTTCGTTTCAGGTAAGGGCAGTCACTTTTCAGCTCAAACAAACTACATCGTTCACGGAGATCACACGTTTCTAATCTTAACAGACAAGGATTGGATGATAGAGGACCAGTGCCTTTTACCAGTTTCAGAAGCAGAGTTGGACTAGATATGGTCCATATGTGTAGGAAACACCGTTCTTTTGTTCTCAGCACACACATGTTTCCTGCTGTCTTAGAGACTCTAGAAATCAAGAGCGTGCTTCTCGCTCTAAAGCAGAGTATGATCAATGGATGAGAACTATGCTGTGTGTTTCCCTTCAGAAATGGAGTTAAATCCCAGGCTCTGTGTCTTCCTACAAGCAAGACTTCGTTTCAGGTAAGGCCAGTCACTTGTCACCTCAAACGAACTAAATCATTCACGGAGCTCACACGTTTCTCATCTCAACAGACAAGCATTGGATGTTAGAGGACCAGTGCTTTGTATCAGTTTAAGAAGCAGAGTTGGACTAGGTATGGTCCATATGTGTAGGAAACTCCTTTCTTTTGTTCTCAGCACACTCATGTTTCCTGCTGTCTTAGAGACTCTAGAATGCAAGAGCGTGCTTCTTGTTCTAAAGCAGAGTGTGATCAATGGATGAGAACACTGCTGTGTGTTTCACTTCAGAAATGGAGTTAAATCCCAGGCTCTGTGTCTTCCTACAAGCAAGACTTCGTTTCAGGTAAGGGCAGTCACTTTCCTGCTGAAACGAACTACCTCGTTCATGAAGCTCACATGTTTCTCATCTTAACTGACAAGCATTGGATGTTAGAGGACCAGAGCTTTGTATCAGTGTAAGAAGCAGAGTTGGACTAGATATGGTCCGTATGTGTAGGAAACACCGTTCTTTTGTTCTGGGCACACTCAGATTACCTGCTGTATTAGAGACTCTAGAAAGCAAGATCGTGCTTCTCGCTCTAAAGCAGAGTGTGATCCATGGATGAGAACTATGCTCTGTGTTTCCCTTCAGAGATGGAGTTAAATCCCAGGCTCTGTGTCTTACTACAAGCAAGACTTCGTTTCAGGTATGGGCAGTCACTTTTCAGTTCAAAGGAACTACATTATTCTAAAAGCTCACACGATTCTCAACTTAACTGACAAGCATTGGATGTTAGAGGACCAGAGCTTTGTATCAGTGTAAGAAGCAGAGTTGGACTAGATATGGTCCGTATGTGTAGGAAACACCGTTCTTTTGTTCTGGGCACACTCAGATTACCTGCTGTATTTGAGACTCTAGAAAGCAAGATCGTGCTTCTCGCTCTAAAGCAGAGTGTGATCCATGGATGAGAACTATGCTCTGTGTTTCCCTTCAGAGATGGAGTTAAATCCCAGGCTCTGTGTCTTCCTACAAGCAAGACTTCGTTTCAGGTATGGGCAGTCACTTTTCAGTTCAAAGGAACTACATTATTCTCAAAGCTCAAACGATTCTCAACTTAACTGACAAGCATTGGATGTTAGAGGACCAGTGCTTTTTATCAGTTTCAGAAACAGAGTTGGACTAGATATGGTCCGCATGTGTAGGAAACACCGTTCTTTTGTTTCAGCACACACACATTTCCTGCTGTCTTTGAGACTCTAGAAAGCAAGAGCGTGCTTCTCGCTCTAAAGCAGAGTGTTATCCATGGATGAGAACACTGCTAAGTGTTTCACTTCAGAAATGGAGTTAAATCCCAGGCTCTGTTTCTTCCTACAAGGAAGACTTCGTTTCAGGTAAGGGCAGTCACTTTTCTGCTCAAACGAACTACATTGTTCATGAAGCTCACACGTTTCTTATCTTAACTGACAAGCATTGCATGTTAGAGGACCAGAGCTTTGTATCAGTTTCTAAGCAGATTTGAACTACATATGGTCTGTATGTATAGGAAACTCTGTTCTTTTGTTCTGGGCACACTCAGATTTCCTACTGTATTAGAGACTCTAGAAAGCAAGAGCATGCATCTTGCTGTAAAGCAGAGTGTGATCCATGGGTGAGAACTATGCTGTGTGTTTTCCTTCAGAACTGGAGTTAAATCCCAGGCTCTGTGTCTTCAACAAGCAACACTTCATTCCAGGTAAGGGCAGTCACTTTTCAGCTCAAAGGAACTATATCGTTCACAGAGCTCACACGTTTCTAATCTTAACAGACAAACATTGGATGATAGAGGACCAGTCCTTTGTATAGTTTCAGAAGCAGCGTTTGACTAGATATGATCTGTATGAGTAGGAAACACCGTTCTTTTGTTCTCAGCACACTACGTTTCCTGCTGTCTTAGAGACTCTAGAAAGCAAGAGCGTGCTTCTCTTTCTAAAGCAGAGTGTGGTCAATGGATGAGAACTTTGCTGTGTGTTTCCCTTCAGAAATGGAGTTAAATCCGAGGCTCTGTGTCTTCCTAAAAGCAAGACTTCGTTTCAGGTAAGTCCAGTCACTTTTCAGCTCAAACGAACTACATCGTTCACGGAGCTCACACGTTTCTCATCTCAACAGACAAGCATTGGATGTTAGAGGACCAGTGCTTTGTATCAGTTTAAGAAGCAGAGTTGGACTAGATATGGTCCATATGTGAAGGAAACTCCATTCTTTTGTTCAAAGCACACTCATGTTTCCTGCTGTCTTAGAGACTCTAGAAAGCAAGAGCATGCTTCTTGCTCTAAAGCAGAGTGTGATCCATGGATGAGAACTATGCTGTGTGTTTCCCTTCAGAAATGGAGTTAAATCCCAGGCTCTGTGTCTTCCTACAAGCAAGACTTCGTTTCAGGTAAGGGAAGTCACTTTTCAGCTCAAACGAACTACATCGTTCAGAGAACTCACACGTTTCTAATCTTAACAGACAAACATTGGATGATAGAGGACCAGTGCTTTGTATCAGTTTCAGAAGCAGAGTTGTACTAGATATGGTCCGTATGTGTAGGAAACACCGTTCTTTTGTTCTCAGCACACTCACGTCTCCTGCTGTCTTTGAAACTCTACAAAGCAAGAGCGTGCTTCTCTTTCTAAAGCAGAGTGTGGACAATGGATGAGAACTCTGCTGTGTGTTTCCCTTCAGAAATGGAGTTAAATCCCAGGCTCTGTGTCTTCCTAAAAGCAAGACTTCGTTTCAGGTAAGTCCAGTCACTTTTCAGCTCAAAGGAACTACATCGTTCACGGAGCTCACACGTTTCTCATCTCAACAGACAAGCATTGGATGTTAGAGGACCAGTGCTTTGTATCAGTTTAAGAAGCATAGTTGGACTAGATATGGTCCATATGTGTAGGAAACACCGTTCTTTTTTTCTGGGCCCACTCAGATTACCTGCTGTATTAGAGACTCTAGAAAGCAAGATCGTGCTTCTCGCTCTAAAGCAGAGTGTGATCCATGGATGAGAACTATGCTCTGTGTTTCCCTTCAGAGATGGAGTTAAATCCCAGGCTCTTTGTCTTACTACAAGCAAGACTTTGTTTCAGGTATGGGCAGTCACTTTTCAGTACAAAGGAACTACATCATTCTCAGAGCTCACACGTTTCTCAACTTAACTGACAAGCATTGGATGTTAGAGGACCCGTGCTTTGTGTCAGTTTAAGAAGCAGAGTTGGATTAGATATGGTCTGAATGTGTAGGAAACACCGTTCTTTTGTTCTCAGCACACTCACGTTTCCTGCTGTCTTAGAGATTCTAGAAAGCAAGAGCGTGCTTCTTGCTCTAAAGCAGAGTGTGATCCATGGATGAGAACTATGCTGTGTGTTTCCCTTCAGAAATGGAGTTAAATCCCAGGCTCTGTGTCTTCCTACAAGGTAGATTTCGTTTCAGGTAAGGGCAGTCACTTTTCAGCTCAAACGAACTACATCGTTCACGAAGCTCACACATTTCTCATCTTAACTGACAAGCATTGGATGTTAGAGGAACAGTACATTGTATCAGTTTCAGAAGCAGATTTGGACTACATATTGTCCATATGTGTAGGAAACACCGTTCTTTTGTTCTCAGCATCCTCAAGTTTCCCTCTGTATTAGAGACTCTAGAAAGCTAGAGCGTGCTTCTTGCTCTAAAGCAGAGTGTGATCCATGGATGAGAACTATGCTGTGTGTTTCCCTTCAGAAATGGAGTTAAATCCCAATCTCTGTGTCTTCCTACAAGCAAGACTTCGTTTCCGGTAAGGGCAGTCTCTTTTCAGCTCATATGAACTACATCGTTCACTGAGCTCACACGTTTCTCATCTTAACAGACAAGCATTGGATGTTACAGGACCAGTGCTTTGTATCAGTTTAAGAAGCAGAGTTGAACTAGATATGGTCCGTATGTGTAGGAAACACCGTTCTTTTGTTCTCAGCACACTCAAGTTTCCTGCTGTCTTAAAGACTCTAGAAAGCAAGAGCGTGCTTCTCTTCCTAAGGAGAGTGTGGTCAATGGATGAGAACTATGCTGTGTGTTTCCCTTCAGAAATGGAGTTAAATCACAGGCTCTGTGTCTTCCTAAAAGCAAGACTTCGTTTCAGGTAAGTCCAGTCACTTTTCAGCTCAAACGAACTACATCGTTCACGGAGCTCACACGTTTCTCATCTCAACAGACAAGCATTGGATGTTAGAGGACCAGTGCTTTGTATCAGTTTAAGAAGCAGAGTTGGACTAGATATGGTCCATATGTGAAGGAAACTCCGTTCTTTTGTTCAAAGCACACTCATGTTTCCTGCTGTCTTAGAGACTCTAGAAAGCAAGAGCATGCTTCTTGCTCTAAAGCAGAGTGTGAACCATGGATGAGAACTATGCTCTGTGTTTCCCTTCAGAGATGGAGTTAAATCCCAGGCTCTTTGTCTTACTACAAGCAAGACTTGGTTTCCGGTAAGGGCAGTCTCTTTTCAGCTCAAATGAACTACATCGTTCACTGAGCTCACACGTTTCTCATCTTAACAGACAAGCATTGGATGTTACAGGACCAGTGCTTTGTATCAGTTTAAGAAGCAGAGTTGGATTAGATATGGTCTGTAGGTGTAGGAAACACCGTTCCTTTGTTCTCAGCACACTCACGTTTTCTGCTGTCTTAGAGAGTCTAGAAATCAAGAGCGTGCTTCTCGCTCTAAAGCAGAGTGTGGTCAATGGATGAGAACTTTGCTGTGTGTTTCCCTTCAGAAATGGAGTTAAATCCGAGGCTCTGTGTCTTCCTAAAAGCAAGACTTCGTTTCAGGTAAGGGCAGTCACTTTTCAGCTCAAACGAACTACATCGTTCACGGAGCTCACACGTTTCTCATCTCAACAGACAAGCATTGGATGTTAGAGGACCAGTGCTTTGTATCAGTTTAAGAAGCAGAGTTGGACTAGATATGGTCCATATGTGAAGGAAACTCCGTTCTTTTGTTCAAAGCACACTCATGTTTCCTGCTGTCTTAGAGACTCTAGAAAGCAAGAGCATGCTTCTTGCTCTAAAGCAGAGTGTGATCCATGGATGAGAACTATGCTGTGTGTTTCCCTTCAGAAATAGAGTTAAATCCCAGGCTCTGTGTCTTCCTACAAGCAAGACTTCGTTTCAGGTAAGGGAAGTCACTTTTCAGCTCAAACGAACTACATCGTTCAGAGAGCTCACACGTTTCTAATCTTAACAGACAAACTTGGATGATAGAGGACCAGTGCTTTGTATCAGTTTCAGAAGCAGAGTTGGACTAGGTATGGTCCGTATGTGTAGGAAACACCGTTCTTTTGTTCTCAGCACACTCACGTTTCCTGCTGTCTTTGAGACTCTACAAAGCAAGAGCGTGCTTCTCTTTCTAAAGCAGAGTGTGGACAATGGATGAGAACTCTGCTGTGTGTTTCCCTTCAAAAATGGAGTTAAATCCCAGGCTCTGTGTCTTCCTAAAAGCAAGACTTCGTTTCAGGTAAGTCCAGTCACTTTTCAGCTCAAAGGAACTACATCGTTCACGGAGCTCACACGTTTCTCATCTCAACAGACAAGCATTGGATGTTAGAGGACCAGTGCTTTGTATCAGTTTAAGAAGCAGAGTTGGACTAGATATGGTCCATATGTGTAGGAAACACCGTTCTTTTTTTCTGGGCCCACTCAGATTACCTGCTGTATTAGAGACTCTAGAAAGCAAGATCGTGCTTGTCGCTCTAAAGCAGAGTGTGAACCATGGATGAGAACTATGCTCTGTGTTTCCCTTCAGAGATGGAGTTAAATCCCAGGCTCTTTGTCTTACTACAAGCAAGACTTCGTTTCCGGTAAGGGCAGTCTCTTTTCAGCTCAAATGAACTACATCGTTCACTGAGCTCACACGTTTCTCATCTTAACAGACAAGCATTGGATGTTACAGGACCAGTGCTTTGTATCAGTTTAAGAAGCAGAGTTGGATTAGATATGGTCTGTACGTGTAGGAAACACCGTTCCTTTGTTCTCAGCACACTCACGTTTTCTGCTGTCTTAGAGACTCTAGAAATCAAGAGCGTGCTTCTCGCTCTAAAGCAGAGTGTGGTCAATGGATGAGAACTTTGCTGTGTGTTTCCCTTCAGAAATGGAGTTAAATCCGAGGCTCTGTGTCTTCCTAAAAGCAAGACTTCGTTTCAGGTAAGTCCAGTCACTTTTCAGCTCAAACGAACTACATCGTTCACGGAGCTCACACGTTTCTCATCTCAACAGACAAGCATTGGATGTTAGAGGACCAGTGCTTTGTATCAGTTTAAGAAGCAGAGTTGGACTAGATATGGTCCATATGTGAAGGAAACTCCGTTCTTTTGTTCAAAGCACACTCATGTTTCCTGCTATCTTAGAGACTCTAGAAAGCAAGAGCATGCTTCTTGCTCTAAAGCAGAGTGTGATCCATGGATGAGAACTATGCTGTGTGTTTCCCTTCAGAAATGGAGTTAAATCCCAGGCTCTGTGTCTTCCTACAAGCAAGACTTCGTTTCAGGTAAGGGAAGTCACTTTTCAGCTCAAACGAACTACATCGTTCAGAGAGCTCACACGTTTCTAATCTTAACTGACAAACATTGGATGATAGAGGAACAGTGCTTTGTATCAGTTTCAGAAGCAGAGTTGTACTAGATATGGTCCGTATGTGTAGGAAACACCGTTCTTTTGTTCTCAGCACACTCACGTCTCCTGCTGTCTTTGAGACTCTACAAAGCAAGAGCTTGCTTCTCTTTCTAAAGCAGAGTGTGGACAATGGATGAGAACTCTGCTGTGTGTTTCCCTTCAGAAATGGAGTTAAATCCCAGGCTCTGTGTCTTCCTAAAAGCAAGACTTCGTTTCAGGTAAGTCCAGTCACTTTTCAGCTCAAAGGAACTACATCGTTCACGGAGCTCACACGTTTCTCATCTCAACAGACAAGCATTGGATGTTAGAGGACCAGTGCTTTGTATCAGTTTAAGAAGCAGAGTTGGACTAGATATGGTCCATATGTGTAGGAAACACCGTTCTTTTTTTCTGGGCCCACTCAGATTACCTGCTGTATTAGAGACTCTAGAAAGCAAGATCGTGCTTGTCGCTCTAAAGCAGAGTGTGAACCATGGATGAGAACTATGCTCTGTGTTTCCCTTCAGAGATGGAGTTAAATCCCAGGCTCTTTGTCTTACTACAAGCAAGACTTCGTTTCCGGTAAGGGCAGTCTCTTTTCAGCTCAAATGAACTACATCGTTCACTGAGCTCACACGTTTCTCATCTTAACAGACAAGCATTGGATGTTACAGGACCAGTGCTTTGTATCAGTTTAAGAAGCAGAGTTGGATTAGATATGGTCTGTACGTGTAGGAAACACCGTTCCTTTGTTCTCAGCACACTCACGTTTTCTGCTGTCTTAGAGACTCTAGAAATCAAGAGCGTGCTTCTCGCTCTAAAGCAGAGTGTGGTCAATGGATGAGAACTTTGCTGTGTGTTTCCCTTCAGAAATGGAGTTAAATCCGAGGCTCTGTGTCTTCCTAAAAGCAAGACTTCGTTTCAGGTAAGTCCAGTCACTTTTCAGCTCAAACGAACTACATCGTTCACGGAGCTCACACGTTTCTCATCTCAACAGACAAGCATTGGATGTTAGAGGACCAGTGCTTTGTATCAGTTTAAGAAGCAGAGTTGGACTAGATATGGTCCATATGTGAAGGAAACTCCGTTCTTTTGTTCAAAGCACACTCATGTTTCCTGCTATCTTAGAGACTCTAGAAAGCAAGAGCATGCTTCTTGCTCTAAAGCAGAGTGTGATCCATGGATGAGAACTATGCTGTGTGTTTCCCTTCAGAAATGGAGTTAAATCCCAGGCTCTGTGTCTTCCTACAAGCAAGACTTCGTTTCAGGTAAGGGAAGTCACTTTTCAGCTCAAACGAACTACATCGTTCAGAGAGCTCACACGTTTCTAATCTTAACTGACAAACATTGGATGATAGAGGAACAGTGCTTTGTATCAGTTTCAGAAGCAGAGTTGTACTAGATATGGTCCGTATGTGTAGGAAACACCGTTCTTTTGTTCTCAGCACACTCACGTCTCCTGCTGTCTTTGAGACTCTACAAAGCAAGAGCTTGCTTCTCTTTCTAAAGCAGAGTGTGGACAATGGATGAGAACTCTGCTGTGTGTTTCCCTTCAGAAATGGAGTTAAATCCCAGGCTCTGTGTCTTCCTAAAAGCAAGACTTCGTTTCAGGTAAGTCCAGTCACTTTTCAGCTCAAAGGAACTACATCGTTCACGGAGCTCACACGTTTCTCATCTCAACAGACAAGCATTGGATGTTAGAGGACCAGTGCTTTGTATCAGTTTAAGAAGCAGAGTTGGACTAGATATGGTCCATATGTGTAGGAAACACCGTTCTTTTTTTCTGCCCCACTCAGATTACCTGCTGTATTAGAGACTCTAGAAAGCAAGATCGTGCTTCTCGCTCTAAAGCAGAGTGTGATCCATGGATGAGAACTATGCTCTGTGTTTCCCTTCAGAGATGGAGTTAAATCCCAGGCTCTTTGTCTTACTACAAGCAGGACTTTGTTTCAGGTATGGGCAGTCACTTTTCAGTACAAAGGAACTACATCATTCTCAGAGCTCACACGTTTCTCAACTTAACTGACAAGCATTGGATGTTAGAGGACCCGTGCTTTGTGTCAGTTTAAGAAGCAGAGTTGGATTAGATATGGTCTGAATGTGTAGGAAACACCGTTCTTTTGTTCTCAGCACACTCACGTTACCTGCTGTCTTAGAGATTCTAGAAAGCAAGAGCGTGCTTCTTGCTCTAAAGCAGAGTGTGATCCATGGATGAGAACTATGCTGTGTGTTTCCCTTCAGAAATGGAGTTAAATCCCAGGCTCTGTGTCTTCCTACAAGGTAGATTTCGTTTCAGGTAAGGGCAGTCACTTTTCAGCTCAAACGAACTACATCGTTCACGAAGCTCACACATTTCTCATCTTAACTGACAAGCATTGGATGTTAGAGGAACAGTACATTGTATCAGTTTCAGAAGCAGATTTGGACTACATATTGTCCATATGTGTAGGAAACACCGTTCTTTTGTTCTCAGCATCCTCAAGTTTCCCTCTGTATTAGAGACTCTAGAAAGCTAGAGCGTGCTTCTTGCTCTAAAGCAGAGTGTGATCCATGGATGAGAACTATGCTGTGTGTTTCCCTTCAGAAATGGATTTAAATCCCAATCTCTGTGTCTTCCTACAAGCAAGACTTCGTTTCCGGTAAGGGCAGTCTCTTTTCAGCTCATATGAACTACATCGTTCACTGAGCTCACACGTTTCTCATCTTAACAGACAAGCATTGGATGTTACAGGACCAGTGCTTTGTATCTGTTTAAGAAGCAGAGTTGAACTAGATATGGTCCGTATGTGTAGGAAACACCGTTCTTTTGTTATCAGCACACTCAAGTTTCCTGCTGTCTTAAAGACTCTAGAAAGCAAGAGCGTGCTTCTCTTCCTAAGCAGAGTGTGGTCAATGGATTAGAACTATGCTGTGTGTTTCCCTTCAGAAATGGAGTTAAATCACAGGCTCTGTGTCTTCCTACAAGCTAGATTTCGTTTCAGGTAAGGGCAGTCACTTTTCAGCTCAAACGAACTACATCGTTCACGAAGCTCACACATTTCTCATCTTAACTGACAAGCATTGGATGTTAGAGGAACAGTACATTGTATCAGTTTCAGAAGCAGATTTGGACTACATATTGTCCATATGTGTAGGAAACACCGTTCTTTTGTTCTCAGCATCCTCAAGTTTCCCTCTGTATTAGAGACTCTAGAAAGCTAGAGCGTGCTTCTTGCTCTAAAGCAGAGTGTGATCCATGGATGAGAACTATGCTGTGTGTTTCCCTTCAGAAATGGAGTTAAATCCCAAACTCTGTGTCTTCCTACAAGCAAGACTTCGTTTCCGGTAAGGGCAGTCTCTTTTCAGCTCATATGAACTACATCGTTCACTGAGCTCACACGTTTCTCATCTTAACAGACAAGCATTGGATGTTACAGGACCAGTGCTTTGTATCTGTTTAAGAAGCAGAGTTGAACTAGATATGGTCCGTATGTGTAGGAAACACCGTTCTTTTGTTCTCAGCACACTCAAGTTTCCTGCTGTCTTAAAGACTCTAGAAAGCAAGAGCGTGCTTCTCTTCCTAAGCAGAGTGTGGTCAATGGATGAGAACTATGCTGTGTGTTTCCCTTCAGAAATGGAGTTAAATCACAGGCTCTGTGTCTTCCTAAAAGCAAGACTTCGTTTCAGGTAAGTCCAGTCACTTTTCAGCTCAAACGAACTACATCGTTCACGGAGCTCACACGATTCTCATCTCAACAGACAAGCATTGGATGTTAGAGGACCAGTGCTTTGTATCAGTTTAAGAAGCAGAGTTGGACTAGATATGGTCCATATGTGAAGGAAACTCCGTTCTTTTGTTCAAAGCACACTCATGTTTCCTGCTGTCTTAGAGACTCTAGAAAGCAAGAGCATGCTTCTTGCTCTAAAGCAGAGTGTGATCCATGGATGAGAACTACGCTGTGTGTTTCCCTTCAGAAATAGAGTTAAATCCCAGGCTCTGTGTCTTCCTACAAGCAAGACTTCGTTTCAGGTAAGGGAAGTCACTTTTCAGCTCAAACGAACTACATCGTTCAGAGAGCTCACACGTTTCTAATCTTAACAGACAAACATTGGATGATAGAGGACCAGTGCTTTGTATCAGTTTCAGAAGCAGAGTTGGACTAGATATGGTCCGTATGTGTAGGAAACACCGTTCTTTTGTTCTCAGCACACTCACGTTTCCTGCTGTCTTTGAGACTCTACAAAGCAAGAGCGTGCTTCTCTTTCTAAAGCAGAGTGTGGACAATGGATGAGAACTCTGCTGTGTGTTTCCCTTCAGAGATGGAGTTAAATCCCAGGCTTTTTGTCTTACTACAAGCAAGACTTTGTTTCAGGTATGGGCAGTCACTTTTCAGTACAAAGGAACTACATCATTCTCAGAGCTCACACGTTTCTCAACTTAACTGACAAGCATTGGATGTTAGAGGACCCGTGCTTTGTGTCAGTTTAAGAAGCAGAGTTGGATTAGATATGGTCTGAATGTGTAGGAAACACCGTTCTTTTGTTCTCAGCACACTCACGTTACCTGCTGTCTTAGAGATTCTAGAAAGCAAGAGCGTGCTTGTTGCTCTAAAGCAGAGTGTGATCCATGGATGAGAACTATGCTGTGTGTTTCCCTTCAGAAATGGAGTTAAATCCCAGGCTCTGTGTCTTCCTACAAGCTAGATTTCGTTTCAGGTAAGGGCAGTCACTTTTCAGCTCAAACGAACTACATCGTTCACGAAGCTCACACATTTCTCATCTTAACTGACAAGCATTGGATGTTAGAGGAACAGTACATTGTATCAGTTTCAGAAGCAGATTTGGACTACAAATGGTCCATATGTGTAGGAAACACTGTTCTTTTGTTCTCAGCATCCTCAAGTTTCCCTCTGTATTAGAGACTCTAGAAAGCTAGAGCGTGCTTCTTGCTCTAAAGCAGAGTGTGATCCATGGATGAGAACTATGCTGTGTGTTTCCCTTCAGAAATGGAGTTAAATCCCAATCTCTGTGTCTTCCTACAAGCAAGACTTCGTTTCCGGTAAGGGCAGTCTCTTTTCAGCTCATATGAACTACATCGTTCACTGAGCTCACACGTTTCTCATCTTAACAGACAAGCATTGGATGTTACAGGACCAGTGCTTTGCATCAGTTTAAGAAGCAGAGTTGGACTAGATATGGTCCGTATGTGTAGGAAACACCGTTCTTTTGTTCTCAGCACACTCAAGTTTCCTGCTGTCTTAAAGACTCTAGAAATCAAGAGGGTGCTTCTCGTTCTAAAGCAGAGTGTAATCCATGGATGAGAACTATGCTGTGTGTTTCCCTTCAGAAATGGAGTTAAATCACAGGCTCTGTGTCTTCCTACAAGCAAGACTTCGTTTCAGGTAAGGGCAGTCACTTTTCAGCTCAAACAAACTACATCGTTCACGGAGCTCACACGTTTCTCATCTCAACAGACAAGCATTGGTTGTTAGAGGACCAGTGCTTTGTATCAGTTTAAGAAGCAGAGTTGGACTAGGAATGGTCCGTATGTGTAGGAAACACCGTTCTTTTGTTCTCAGCACACTCACGTTTCCTGCTGTCTTAGAGACTCTAGAAAGCAAGAGCATGCTTCTTGCTCTAAAGCAGGATGTGATCCATGGATGAGAACTATGCTGTGTGTTTCCCTTCAGAAATGGAGTTAAATCCCAGGCTCTGTGTCTTCCTACAAGCAAGACTTCGATTCAGGAAAGGGCAGTAACTTTTATGGTCAAACACACTACATCTTTCACGAAGCTCACACGTTTCTCATCTCAACAGACAAGCATTGGATGTTAGAGGACCAGTGCTTTGTATCAGTTTAAGAAGCAGAGTTGGACTAGATATGGTCCTTATGTGTAGGAAACACCGTTCTTTTGTTCTCAGCACACTCAAGTTTCCTGCTGTCTTAAAGACTCTAGAAATCAAGAGCGTGCTTCTCCTTCTAAAGCAGAGTGTAATCCATGGATGAGAACTATGCTGTGTGTTTCCCTTCAGAAATGGAGTTAAATCACAGGCTCTGTGTCTTCCTACAAGCAAGACTTCGTTTCAGGTAAGGGCAGTCACTTTTCAGCTCAAACAAACTACATCGTTCACGGAGCTCACACGTTTCTCATCACAACAGACAAGCATTGGATGTTAGAGGACCAGTGCTTTGTATCAGTTTAAGAAGCAGAGTTGGACTAGATATGGTCCGTATATGTAGGAAACACCGTTCTTTTGTTCTCAGCACACTCACGTTTCCTGCTGTCTTAGAGACTCTAGAAAGCAAGAGCATGTTTCTTGCTCTAAAGCAGAGTGTGATCCATGGATGAGAACTATGCTGTGTGTTTCCCTTCAGAAATGGAGTTAAATCCCAGGCTCTGTGTCTTCCTACAAGCAAGACTTCGTTTCAGGTAAGGGAAGTCACTTTTCAGCTCAAACGAACTACATCGTTCACAGAGCTCACACGTTTCTAATCTTAACAGAAAAACATTGGATGATAGAGGACCAGTGCTTTGTATAGTTTCAGAAGCAGAGTTTGACTAGATATGGTCTGTATGTGTAGGAAACACCGTTCTTTTGTTCTCAGCACACTCAAGTTTCCTGCTGTCTTAAAGAGTCTAGAAATCAAGAGCGTGCTTCTCCTTCTAAAGCAGAGTGTAATCCATGGATGAGAACTATGCTGTGTGTTTCCCTTCAGAAATGGAGTTAAATCCCAGGCTCTGTGTCTTCCTACAAGCAAGACTTCGTTTCAGGTAAGGGAAGTCACTTTTCAGCTCAAACGAACTACATCGTTCAGAGAGCTCACACGTTTCTAATCTTAACAGACAAACATTGGATGATAGAGGACCAGTGCTTTGTATCAGTTTCAGAAGCAGAGTTGGACTAGATATGGTCCGTATGTGTAGGAAACACCGTTCTTTTGTTCTCAGCACACTCACGTTTCCTGCTGTCTTTGAGACTCTACAAAGCAAGAGCGTGCTTCTCTTTCTAAAGCAGAGTGTGGACAATGGATGAGAACTCTGCTGTGTGTTTCCCTTCAGAAATGGAGTTAAATCCCAGGCTCTGTGTCTTCCTAAAAGCAAGACTTCGTTTCAGGTAAGTCCAGTCACTTTTCAGCTCAAAGTAACTACATCGTTCACGGAGCTCACACGTTTCTCATCTCAACAGACAAGCATTGGATGTTAGAGGACCAGTGCTTTGTATCAGTTTAAGAAGCAGAGTTGGACTAGATATGGTCCATATGTGTAGGAAACACCGTTCTTTTTTTCTGGGCCCACTCAGATTACCTGCTGTATTAGAGACTCTAGAAAGCAAGATCGTGCTTGTCGCTCTAAAGCAGAGTGTGAACCATGGATGAGAACTATGCTCTGTGTTTCCCTTCAGAGATGGAGTTAAATCCCAGGCTCTTTGTCTTACTACAAGCAAGACTTCGTTTCCGGTAAGGGCAGTCTCTTTTCAGCTCAAATGAACTACATCGTTCACTGAGCTCACACGTTTCTCATCTTAACAGACAAGCATTGGATGTTACAGGACCAGTGCTTTGTATCAGTTTAAGAAGCAGAGTTGGACTAGATATGGTCCGTATGTGTAGGAAACACCGTTCTTTTGTTCTCAGCACACTCAAGTTTCCTGCTGTCTTAAAGACTCTAGAAATCAAGAGGGTGCTTCTCGTTCTAAAGCAGAGTGTAATCCATGGATGAGAACTATGCTGTGTGTTTCCCTTCAGAAATGGAGTTAAATCACAGGCTCTGTGTCTTCCTACAAGCAAGACTTCGTTTCAGGTAAGGGCAGTCACTTTTCAGCTCAAACAAACTACATCGTTCACGGAGCTCACACGTTTCTCATCTCAACAGACAAGCATTGGTTGTTAGAGGACCAGTGCTTTGTATCAGTTTAAGAAGCAGAGTTGGACTAGGAATGGTCCGTATGTGTAGGAAACACCGTTCTTTTGTTCTCAGCACACTCACGTTTCCTGCTGTCTTAGAGACTCTAGAAAGCAAGAGCATGCTTCTTGCTCTAAAGCAGGATGTGATCCATGGATGAGAACTATGCTGTGTGTTTCCCTTCAGAAATGGAGTTAAATCCCAGGCTCTGTGTCTTCCTACAAGCAAGACTTCGATTCAGGAAAGGGCAGTAACTTTTATGGTCAAACACACTACATCTTTCACGAAGCTCACACGTTTCTCATCTCAACAGACAAGCATTGGATGTTAGAGGACCAGTGCTTTGTATCAGTTTAAGAAGCAGAGTTGGACTAGATATGGTCCTTATGTGTAGGAAACACCGTTCTTTTGTTCTCAGCACACTCAAGTTTCCTGCTGTCTTAAAGACTCTAGAAATCAAGAGCGTGCTTCTCCTTCTAAAGCAGAGTGTAATCCATGGATGAGAACTATGCTGTGTGTTTCCCTTCAGAAATGGAGTTAAATCACAGGCTCTGTGTCTTCCTACAAGCAAGACTTCGTTTCAGGTAAGGGCAGTCACTTTTCAGCTCAAACAAACTACATCGTTCACGGAGCTCACACGTTTCTCATCACAACAGACAAGCATTGGATGTTAGAGGACCAGTGCTTTGTATCAGTTTAAGAAGCAGAGTTGGACTAGATATGGTCCGTATATGTAGGAAACACCGTTCTTTTGTTCTCAGCACACTCACGTTTCCTGCTGTCTTAGAGACTCTAGAAAGCAAGAGCATGTTTCTTGCTCTAAAGCAGAGTGTGATCCATGGATGAGAACTATGCTGTGTGTTTCCCTTCAGAAATGGAGTTAAATCCCAGGCTCTGTGTCTTCCTACAAGCAAGACTTCGTTTCAGGTAAGGGAAGTCACTTTTCAGCTCAAACGAACTACATCGTTCACAGAGCTCACACGTTTCTAATCTTAACAGAAAAACATTGGATGATAGAGGACCAGTGCTTTGTATAGTTTCAGAAGCAGAGTTTGACTAGATATGGTCTGTATGTGTAGGAAACACCGTTCTTTTGTTCTCAGCACACTCAAGTTTCCTGCTGTCTTAAAGAGTCTAGAAATCAAGAGCGTGCTTCTCCTTCTAAAGCAGAGTGTAATCCATGGATGAGAACTATGCTGTGTGTTTCCCTTCAGAAATGGAGTTAAATCCCAGGCTCTGTGTCTTCCTACAAGCAAGACTTCGTTTCAGGTAAGGGAAGTCACTTTTCAGCTCAAACGAACTACATCGTTCAGAGAGCTCACACGTTTCTAATCTTAACAGACAAACATTGGATGATAGAGGACCAGTGCTTTGTATCAGTTTCAGAAGCAGAGTTGGACTAGATATGGTCCGTATGTGTAGGAAACACCGTTCTTTTGTTCTCAGCACACTCACGTTTCCTGCTGTCTTTGAGACTCTACAAAGCAAGAGCGTGCTTCTCTTTCTAAAGCAGAGTGTGGACAATGGATGAGAACTCTGCTGTGTGTTTCCCTTCAGAAATGGAGTTAAATCCCAGGCTCTGTGTCTTCCTAAAAGCAAGACTTCGTTTCAGGTAAGTCCAGTCACTTTTCAGCTCAAAGTAACTACATCGTTCACGGAGCTCACACGTTTCTCATCTCAACAGACAAGCATTGGATGTTAGAGGACCAGTGCTTTGTATCAGTTTAAGAAGCAGAGTTGGACTAGATATGGTCCATATGTGTAGGAAACACCGTTCTTTTTTTCTGGGCCCACTCAGATTACCTGCTGTATTAGAGACTCTAGAAAGCAAGATCGTGCTTGTCGCTCTAAAGCAGAGTGTGAACCATGGATGAGAACTATGCTCTGTGTTTCCCTTCAGAGATGGAGTTAAATCCCAGGCTCTTTGTCTTACTACAAGCAAGACTTCGTTTCCGGTAAGGGCAGTCTCTTTTCAGCTCAAATGAACTACATCGTTCACTGAGCTCACACGTTTCTCATCTTAACAGACAAGCATTGGATGTTACAGGACCAGTGCTTTGTATCAGTTTAAGAAGCAGAGTTGGATTAGATATGGTCTGTACGTGTAGGAAACACCGTTCCTTTGTTCTCAGCACACTCACGTTTTCTGCTGTCTTAGAGACTCTAGAAATCAAGAGCGTGCTTCTCGCTCTAAAGCAGAGTGTGGTCAATGGATGAGAACTTTGCTGTGTGTTTCCCTTCAGAAATGGAGTTAAATCCGAGGCTCTGTGTCTTCCTAAAAGCAAGACTTCGTTTCAGGTAAGTCCAGTCACTTTTCAGCTCAAACGAACTACATCGTTCACGGAGCTCACACGTTTCTCATCTCAACAGACAAGCATTGGATGTTAGAGGACCAGTGCTTTGTATCAGTTTAAGAAGCAGAGTTGGACTAGATATGGTCCATATGTGAAGGAAACTCCGTTCTTTTGTTCAAAGCACACTCATGTTTCCTGCTGTCTTAGAGACTCTAGAAAGCAAGAGCATGCTTCTTGCTCTAAAGCAGAGTGTGATCCATGGATGAGAACTATGCTGTGTGTTTCCCTTCAGAAATGGAGTTAAATCCCAGGCTCTGTGTCTTCCTACAAGCAAGACTTCGTTTCAGGTAAGGGAAGTCACTTTTCAGCTCAAACGAACTACATCGTTCAGAGAGCTCACACGTTTCTAATCTTAACTGACAAACATTGGATGATAGAGGACCAGTGCTTTGTATCAGTTTCAGAAGCAGAGTTGTACTAGATATGGTCCGTATGTGTAGGAAACACCGTTCTTTTGTTCTCAGCACACTCACGTCTCCTGCTGTCTTTGAGACTCTACAAAGCAAGAGCTTGCTTCTCTTTCTAAAGCAGAGTGTGGACAATGGATGAGAACTCTGCTGTGTGTTTCCCTTCAGAAATGGAGTTAAATCCCAGGCTCTGTGTCTTCCTAAAAGCAAGACTTCGTTTCAGGTAAGTCCAGTCACTTTTCAGCTCAAAGGAACTACATCGTTCACGGAGCTCACACGTTTCTCATGTCAACAGACAAGCATTGGATGTTAGAGGACCAGTGCTTTGTATCAGTTTAAGAAGCAGAGTTGGACTAGATATGGTCCATATTTGTAGGAAACACCGTTCTTTTTTTCTGGGCCCACTCAGATTACCTGCTGTATTAGAGACTCTAGAAAGCAAGATCGTGCTTCTCGCTCTAAAGCAGAGTGTGATCCATGGATGAGAACTATGCTCTGTGTTTCCCTTCAGAGATGGAGTTAAATCCCAGGCTCTGTGTCTTCCTACAAGCTAGATTTCGTTTCAGGTAAGGGCAGTCACTTTTCAGCTCAAACGAACTACATCGTTCACGAAGCTCACACATTTCTCATCTTAACTGACAAGCATTGGATGTTAGAGGAACAGTACATTGTATCAGTTTCAGAAGCAGATTTGGACTACAAATGGTCCATATGTGTAGGAAACACTGTTCTTTTGTTCTCAGCATCCTCAAGTTTCCCTCTGTATTAGAGACTCTAGAAAGCTAGAGCGTGCTTCTTGCTCTAAAGCAGAGTGTGATCCATGGATGAGAACTATGCTGTGTGTTTCCCTTCAGAAATGGAGTTAAATCCCAATCTCTGTGTCTTCCTACAAGCAAGACTTCGTTTCCGGTAAGGGCAGTCTCTTTTCAGCTCATATGAACTACATCGTTCACTGAGCTCACACGTTTCTCATCTTAACAGACAAGCATTGGATGTTACAGGACCAGTGCTTTGTATCAGTTTAAGAAGCAGAGTTGGACTAGATATGGTCCGTATGTGTAGGAAACACCGTTCTTTTGTTCTCAGCACACTCAAGTTTCCTGCTGTCTTAAAGACTCTAGAAATCAAGAGGGTGCTTCTCGTTCTAAAGCAGAGTGTAATCCATGGATGAGAACTATGCTGTTTGTTTCCCTTGAAATGGAGTTAAATCACAGGCTCTGTGTCTTCCTACAAGCAAGACTTCGTTTCAGGTAAGGGCAGTCACTTTTCAGCTCAAACAAACTACATCGTTCACGGAGCTCACACGTTTCTCATCTCAACAGACAAGCATTGGTTGTTAGAGGACCAGTGCTTTGTATCAGTTTAAGAAGCAGAGTTGGACTAGGAATGGTCCGTATGTGTAGGAAACACCGTTCTTTTGTTCTCAGCACACTCACGTTTCCTGCTGTCTTAGAGACTCTAGAAAGCAAGAGCATGCTTCTTGCTCTAAAGCAGGATGTGATCCATGGATGAGAACTATGCTGTGTGTTTCCCTTCAGAAATGGAGTTAAATCCCAGGCTCTGTGTCTTCCTACAAGCAAGACTTCGATTCAGGAAAGGGCAGTAACTTTTATGGTCAAACACACTACATCTTTCACGAAGCTCACACGTTTCTCATCTCAACAGACAAGCATTGGATGTTAGAGGACCAGTGCTTTGTATCAGTTTAAGAAGCAGAGTTGGACTAGATATGGTCCTTATGTGTAGGAAACACCGTTCTTTTGTTCTCAGCACACTCAAGTTTCCTGCTGTCTTAAAGACTCTAGAAATCAAGAGCGTGCTTCTCCTTCTAAAGCAGAGTGTAATCCATGGATGAGAACTATGCTGTGTGTTTCCCTTCAGAAATGGAGTTAAATCACAGGCTCTGTGTCTTCCTACAAGCAAGACTTCGTTTCAGGTAAGGGCAGTCACTTTTCAGCTCAAACAAACTACATCGTTCACGGAGCTCACACGTTTCTCATCACAGCAGACAAGCATTGGATGTTAGAGGACCAGTGCTTTGTATCAGTTTAAGAAGCAGAGTTGGACTAGATATGGTCCGTATATGTAGGAAACACCGTTCTTTTGTTCTCAGCACACTCACGTTTCCTGCTGTCTTAGAGACTCTAGAAAGCAAGAGCATGTTTCTTGCTCTAAAGCAGAGTGTGATCCATGGATGAGAACTATGCTGTGTGTTTCCCTTCAGAAATGGAGTTAAATCCCAGGCTCTGTGTCTTCCTACAAGCAAGACTTCGTTTCAGGTAAGGGAAGTCACTTTTCAGCTCAAACGAACTACATCGTTCACAGAGCTCACACGTTTCTAATCCTAACAGAAAAACATTGGATGATAGAGGACCAGTGCTTTGTATAGTTTCAGAAGCAGAGTTTGACTAGATATGGTCTGTATGTGTAGGAAACACCGTTCTTTTGTTCTCAGCACACTCAAGTTTCCTGCTGTCTTAAAGAGTCTAGAAATCAAGAGCGTGCTTCTCCTTCTAAAGCAGAGTGTAATCCATGGATGAGAACTATGCTGTGTGTTTCCCTTCAGAAATGGAGTTAAATCACAGGCTCTGTGTCTTCCTACAAGCAAGACTTCGTTTCAGGTAAGGGCAGTCACTTTTCAGCTCAAACGAACTACATCGTTCACGGAGCTCACACGTTTCTCATCTCAACAGACAAGCATTGGATGTTAGAGGACCAGTGCTTTGTATCAGTTTAAGAAGTAGAGTTGGACTAGATATGGTCCATATGTGTAGGAAACACCGTTCTTTTTTTCTGGGCCCACTCAGATTACCTGCTGTATTAGAGACTCTAGAAAGCAAGATCGTGCTTCTCGCTCTAAAGCAGAGTGTGATCCATGGATGAGAACTATGCTCTGTGTTTCCCTTCAGAGATGGAGTTAAATCCCAGGCTCTTTGTCTTACTACAAGCAAGACTTTGTTTCAGGTATGGGCAGTCACTTTTCAGTACAAAGCAACTACATCATTCTCAGAGCTCACACGTTTCTCAACTTAACTGACAAGCATTGGATGTTAGAGGACCCGTGCTTTGTGTCAGTTTAAGAAGCAGAGTCGGATTAGATATGGTCTGAATGTGTAGGAAACACCGTTCTTTTGTTCTCAGCACACTCACGTTTCCTGCTGTCTTAGAGATTCTAGAAAGCAAGAGTGTGCTTCTTGCTCTAAAGCAGAGTGTGATCCATGGATGAGAACTATGCTGTGTGTTTCCCTTCAGAAATGGAGTTAAATCCCAGGCTCTGTGTCTTCCTACAAGCAAGACTTCGATTCAGGAAAGGGCAGTAACTTTTATGGTCAAACACACTACATCTTTCACGAAGCTCACACGTTTCTCATCTCAACAGACAAGCATTGGATGTTAGAGGACCAGTGCTTTGTATCAGTTTAAGAAGCAGAGTTGGACTAGATATGGTCCTTATGTGTAGGAAACACCGTTCTTTTGTTCTCAGCACACTCAAGTTTCCTGCTGTCTTAAAGACTCTAGAAATCAAGAGCGTGCTTCTCCTTCTAAAGCAGAGTGTAATCCATGGATGAGAACTATGCTGTGTGTTTCCCTTCAGAAATGGAGTTAAATCACAGGCTCTGTGTCTTCCTAAAAGCAAGACATCGTTTCAGGTAAGGGCAGTCACTTTTCAGCTCAAACAAACTACATCGTTCACGGAGCTCAAACGTTTCACATCTCAACAGACAAGTATTGGATGTTAGAGGACCAGTGCTTTGTATAGTTTCAGAAGCAGAGTTTGACTAGATATGGTCTGTATGTGTAGGAAACACCGTTCTTTTGTTCTCAGCACACTCAAGTTTCCTGCTGTCTTAAAGAGTCTAGAAATCAAGAGCGTGCTTCTCCTTCTAAAACAGAGTGTAATCCATGGATGAGAACTATGCTGTGTGTTTCCCTTCAGAAATGGAGTTAAATCACAGGCTCTGTGTCTTCCTACAAGCAAGACTTCGTTTCAGGTAAGGGCAGTCACTTTTCAGCTCAAACAAACTACATCGTTCACGGAGCTCACACGTTTCTCATCTCAACAGACAAGCATTGGATGTTAGAGGACCAGTGCTTTGTGTCAGTTTAAGAAGCAGAGTTGGACTAGATATGGTCTGTAGGTGTAGGAAACACCGTTCTTTTGTTCTCAGCACACTCACGTTTCCTGCTGTCTTAGAGACTCTAGAAAGCAAGAGCATGTTTCTTGCTCTAAAGCAGAGTGTGATCCAAGGATGAGAACTATGCTGTGTGTTTCCCTTCAGAAATGGAGTTAAATCCCAGGCTCTGTGTCTTCCTACAAGCAAGACTTCGTTTCAGGTAAGGGAAGTCACTTTTCAGCTCAAACGAACTACATCATTCACGGAGCTCACACGTTTCTCATCTCAACAGACAAGCATTGGATGTTAGAGGACCAGTGCTTTGTATCAGTTTAAGAAGCAGAGTTGGACTAGATATGGTCCATATGTGAAGAAAACTCCGTTCTTTTGTTCAAAGCACACACATGTTTCCTGCTGTCTTAGAGACTCTAGAAAGCAAGAGCATGCTTCTTGCTCTAAAGCAGAGTGTGATCCATGGATGAGAACTATGCTGTGTGTTTCCCTTCAGAAATAGAGTTAAATCCCAGGCTCTGTGTCTTCCTACAAGCAAGACTTCGTTTCAGGTAAGGGAAGTCACTTTTCAGCTCAAACGCACTACATCGTTCAGAGAGCTCACACGTTTCTAATCTTAACAGACAAGCATTGGATGTTAGAGGACCAGTGCTTTGTATCAGTTTAAGAAGCAGAGTTGGACTAGATATGGTCCTTATGTGTAGGAAACACCGTTCTTTTGTCCTCAGCACACTCACGTTTCCTGCTGTCTTAGAGATTCTAGAAAGCAAGAGCGTGCTTCTTGTTCTAAAGCAGAGTGTGATCAATGGATGAGACAATGCTGTGTGTTTCACTTCAGAAATGGAGTTAAATCCCATGCTCTGAGTCTCCCTACAAGCAAGACTTCGTTTAAGGTAAGGGCAGTAACTTTCCTGCTCAAAGGAACTACATTGTTCACGAAGCTCACACGTTTCTCATATTAACTGACAAGCATTGGATGTTAGAGGACCAGTGCATTGTATCAGTTTCTGAAGAAGATTTGGACTACATATAGTCAGTATGTGTAAGAAACACCGTTCTTTTGTTCTGGGCACACTCAGATTTCCTGCTGTATTAGAGACTCTAGAAAGCAAGAGCGTGCTTCTTGCTCTAAAGCAGAGTGTGATCCATGGATGAGAACTATGCTGTATGATTCCCTTCAGAAATGGAGTTAAATCCCAGGCTCTGTGTCTTCCTACAAGCAAGACATCGTTTCAGGTAAGGGCAGTAACTTTTCTGCTCAAACGAACAACATCGTTCACGGAGCTCACACGTTTCTCATCTTAGCAGACAAGCATTGGATGTTAGAGGACCAGTGCTTTGTATCAGTTTCAGAATCCGAGTTGGACTAGATATGGTCCGTATGTGTAGGAAACACCGTTCTTTTGTTCTCAGCACACTCACGTTTCCTGCTCTCTTAGAGATTTTAGAAAGCAAGAGCGTGCTTCTTGCTCTAAAGCAGAGTGTGATCCATGGATGAGAACTATGCTGTGTGTTTCCCTTCAGAAATGGAGTTAAATCCTAGGCTCTGTGTCTTCCTACAAGCAAGACTTCGTTTCAGGTAAGGGCAGTCACTTTTCAGCTCAAACGAACTACATCGTTCCCTGAGCTCACACGTTTCTCATCTTAACAGACAAGCATTGGATGTTAGAGGACCAGTGCTTTCTATCAGTTTCAGAAGCAGAGTTGGACTAGATATGGTCTGTATGTGTAGGAAACACCTTTCTATTGTTCTCAGCACACACACGTTTCCTGCTGTCTTAGAGACTCTAGAAAGCAAGAGCGTGCTTCTTGTTCTAAAGCAGAGTGTGATCAATGTTTGAGACAATGCTGTGTGTTTCACTTCAGAAATGGAGTTAAATCCCATGCTCTGAGTCTCCCTACAAGCAAGACTTCGTTTAAGGTAAGGGCAGTCACTTTTCTGCTCAAACGAACAACATCGTTCACGGAGCTCACATGTTTCTCATCTTAATTGACAAGCATTGGATGTTAGAGGACCAGTGCTTTGTATCAGTTTCAGAAGCAGAGTTGGACTAGATATGGTCCGTATGTGTAGGAAACACCGTTCTTTTGTTCTGGGTACTCTCAGATTTCCTGCTGTATTAGAGACTCTAGAAAGCAAGAACATGCTTCTTGCTCTAAAGAAGAGTGTGATCAATGGATGATTACACTGCTGTGTGTTTTATTTCAGAAATGGATTAAAATCCCAGGCTCTGAATCTTCCTACAAGCAAGATTCAATTCAGGTAAGGGCAGTCACTTTTCTGCTCAAACGTACTACATCGTTCACGAAGCTCATACGTTTCTCATCTTAACTGACAAGCCTTGGATGTTAGATGGTCAGTGCTTAGTGTCAGTTTCAGAAGCAGATTTGGACTACATATGGTCCGTATGTGTAGGAAACACCGTTCTTTTGTTCTAGGCACATTCACGTTTCCTGCTCTCTTAGAGACTTTAGAAAGCAAGAGCGTGCTTCTCGCTCTAAAGCAGAGTGTGATCCATGGATCAGAACTATGCTGTGTGTTTCCCTTCAGAAATGGAGTTAAATCCCAGGCTCTGTGTCTTCCTACAAGCAAGACTTCGTTTCAGGTAAAGGCAGTCACTTTTCAGCTCAAACGAACTACATCGTTCCCTGAGCTCACACATTTCTCATCTTAACAGACATGCATTGGATGTTAGAGGACCAGTGCTTTGTATCACTTTCAAAAGAAGAGTTGGACTAGATATGTTCCGTATGTGTAGGAAACACTGTTCTTTTGTTCTCAGCACACTCACGTTTCCTGCTCTCTTAGAGACTCTAGAAAGCAAGAGCGTGCTTCTTGTTCTAAAGCAGAGTGTGATCAATGGATGAGACAATGCTGTGTGTTTCACTTCAGAAATGGAGTTAAATCCCATGCTCTGAGTCTCCCTACAAGCAAGAGTTCGTTTAAGGTAAGGGCAGTCACTTTTCTTCTCAAAGGAACTACATCGTTCACGAAGCTCACACGTTTCTCATCTTAACTGACAAGCATTGGATGTTAGAGGACCAGTGCATTGTATCAGTTTCAGAAGAAGATTTGGACTACATATAGTCAGTATGTGTAGGAAACACCATTCTTTTGTTCAGGGCACTCTCAGATTTCCTGCTGTATTAGAGACTCTAGAAAGCAAGAGCATGCTTCTTGCTCTAAAGCAGACTGTGATCCATGGATGAGAACTATGCTGTATGTTTCTGTTCAGAAATGGAGTTTAATCCCAGACTCTGTGTCTTCCTACAGGCAAGACTTCGTTTCAGGTAAGGGCAGTCACTTTTCAGCTCATACGAACTACATCGTTCACGAAGCTCACACTTTTCTCATCTTAATTGACAAGCATTGGATGTTACAGGACCAGTGCTTTGTATCAGTTTCAGAAGAAGAGTTGGACTATATAATGTCCGTATGTGTAGGAAACACCGTTCTTTTGTTCTCAGCACACTCACGTTTCCTGCTCTCTTAGAGACTATAGAAAGCAAGAGCGTGATTCTTGTTCTGAAGCAGAGTGTGATCAATGGATGAGACAATGCTGTGTGTTTCACTTCAGAAATGGAGTTAAATCCCATGCTCTGAGTCTCCCTACAAGCAAGACTTCATTTAAGTTAAGGGCAGTAACTTTTCTGCTCAAAGGAACTACATCGTTCACGAAGCTCCACGTTTCTCATCTTAACTGACAAGCATTGGATGTTAGAGGACCAGTGCATTGTATCAGTTTCAGAAGAAGATTTGGACTACATATGGTCCGTATGTGTAGGAAACACCGTTCTTTTGTTCTAGGCACATTCACGTTTCCTGCTCTCTTAGAGACTTTAGAAAGCAAGAGCGTGCTTCTCGCTCTAAAGCTGAGTGTGATCCATGGATGAGAACTATGCTGTGTGTTTCCCTTCAGACATGGAGTTAAATCCCAGGCTCTGAGTCTCCCTACAAGCAAGACTTCGTTTCAGGTAAGGGCAGTCACTTTTCTGCTCAAACAAACTACATCGTTCACGAAGCTCATACGTTTCTCATCTTAACTGACAAGCCTTGGATGTTAGATGGTCAGTGCTTAGTGTCAGTTTCAGAAGCAGATTTGGACTACATATGGTCCGTAAGTGTAGGAAACACCGTTCTTTTGTTCTAGGCACATTCACGTTTCCTGCTCTCTTAGAGACTTTAGAAAGCAAGAGCGTGCTTCTCGCTCTAAAGCAGAGTGTGATCCATGGATGAGAACTATGCTGTGTGTTTCCCTTCAGAAATGGAGTTAAATCCCATGCTCTGAGTCTACCTACAAGCAAGAGTTCGTTGAAGGTAAGGGCAGTCACTTTTCTGCTCAAAGGAACTACATCGTTCACGAAGCTCACACGTTTCTCATCTTAACTGGCAAGCATTGGATGTTAGAGGACCAGTTAATTGTATCAGTTTCTGAAGAAGATTTGGACTACATATAGTCAGTATGTGTAGGAAACACCGTTCTTTTGTTCTGGGCACACTCAGATTTCCTGCTGTATTAGAGACTCTAGAAAGCAAGAGCGTGCTTCTTGCTCTAAAGGAGAGTGTGATCCATGGATGAGAACTATGCTGTATGTTTCCCTTCAGAAATGGAGTTAAATCCCAGACTCTGTGTCATCCTACAGGCAAGACTTCGTTTCAGGTAAGGGCAGTCACTTTTCAGCTCAAACGAACTACATCGTTCACGAAGCTCAAACGTTTCTCACCTTAACGGACAAGCATTGGATTTTAGAGGACCAGTGCTTTGTATCAGTTTAAGAAGCAGAGTTGGACTATATAATGTCCGTATGTGTAGGAAACACCGTTCTTTTGTTCTCAGCACACTCACGTTTCCTGCTCTCTTAGAGACTATAGAAAGCAAGAGCGTGATTCTTGTTCTGAAGCAGAGTGTGATCAATGGATGAGACAATGCTGTGTGTTTCACTTCAGAAATGGAGTTAAATCCCATGCTCTGAGTCTCCCTACAAGCAAGACTTCATTTAAGTTAAGGGCAGTAACTTTTCTGCTCAAAGGAACTACATCGTTCACGAAGCTCATACGTTTCTCATCTTAACTGACAAGCCTTGGATGTTAGATGGTCAGTGCTTAGTGTCAGTTTCAGAAGCAGATTTGGACTACATATGGTCCGTAAGTGTAGGAAACACCGTTCTTTTGTTCTAGGCACATTCACGTTTCCTGCTCTCTTAGAGACTTTAGAAAGCAAGAGCGTGCTTCTCGCTCTAAAGCAGAGTGTGATCCATGGATGAGAACTATGCTGTGTGTTTCCCTTCAGAAATGGAGTTAAATCCCATGCTCTGAGTCTCCCTACAAGCAAGAGTTCGTTGAAGGTAAGGGCAGTCACTTTTCTGCTCAAAGGAACTACATCGTTCACGAAGCTCACACGTTTCTCATCTTAACTGGCAAGCATTGGATGTTAGAGGACCAGTTAATTGTATCAGTTTCTGAAGAAGATTTGGACTACATATAGTCAGTATGTGTAGGAAACACCGTTCTTTTGTTCTGGGCACACTCAGATTTCCTGCTGTATTAGAGATTCTAGAAAGCAAGAGCGTGCTTCTTGCTCTAAAGGAGAGTGTGATCCATGGATGAGAACTATGCTGTATGTTTCCCTTCAGAAATGGAGTTAAATCCCAGACTCTGTGTCATCCTACAGGCAAGACTTCGTTTCAGGTAAGGGCAGTCACTTTTCAGCTCATACGAACTACATCGTTCACGAAGCTCACACGTTTCTCATCTTAATTGACAAGCATTGGATGTTACAGGACCAGTGCTTTGTATCAGTTTCAGAAGAAGAGTTGGACTAGATATGGTCCGTATGTGTAGGAAACACGGTTCCTTTGTTCTCAGCACACTCACATTTCCTGCTCTCTTAGAGACTTTAGAACGCAAGAGCGTGCTTCTCACTCTAAAGCAGAGTGTGATCCATGGATGAGAACTATGCTGTGTGTTTCCCTTCAGAAATGGAGTTAAATCACAGGCTCTGTGTCTTTCTACAAGCAAGACTTCGTTTCAGGTAAGGGCAGTCACTTTTCAGCTCAAACGAACTACATCGTTCACTGAACTCACACGTTTCTCATCTTAACAGACAAGCATTGGATGTTAGAGGACCAGTGCTTTGTATCAGTTTAAGAAGCAGAGTTGGACTAGGTATGGTCCGTATGTGTAGGAAACACCGTTCTTTTGTTCTCAGCACACTCACGTTTCCTTCTGTCTTAGAGATTCTAGAAAGCAAGAGCGTGCTTCTTGTTCTAAAGCAGAGTGTGATCAATGGATGAGACAATGCTGTGTGTTTCACTTCAGAAATGGAGTTAAATCCCATGCTCTGAGTCTCCCTACAAGCAAGACTTCGTTTAAGGTAAGGGCAGTAACTTTTCTGCTCAAAGGAACTACATTGTTCACGAAGCTCACACGTTTCTCATCTTAAATGACAAGCATTGGATGTTAGAGGACCAGTGCATTGTATCAGTTTCTGAAGAAGATTTGGACTACATATACTCAGTATGTGTAAGAAACACCGTTCTTTTGTTCTGGGCACACTCAGATTTCCTGCTGTATTAGAGAATCTAGAAAGCAAGAGCGTGCTTCTTGCTCTAAATCAGAGTGTGATCCATGGATGAGAACTATGCTGTATGTTTCCCTTCAGAAATGGAGTTAAATCCCAGGCTCTGTGTCTTACTACAAGCAAGACATCGTTTCAGGTAAGGGCAGTCACTTTTCAGCTCAAACGAACTACATCGTTCACGGAGCTCACACAGTTCTCATCTTAATCGACAAGCATTGGATGTTAGAGGACCAGTGCTTTGTATCAGTTTCAGAAGTAGAGTTGGACTATATGCTGTCCGTATGTGTAGGATACACCATTCTTTTGTTCTCAGCACACTCACGTTTCCTGCTGTCTTAGAGACTCTAGAAAAAAGAGCGTGCTTCCTGTTCTAAAGCAGAGTGTGATCAATGGATGATTACACTGCTGTGTGTTTTACTTCAGAAATGGATTTAAATCCCAGGCTCTGAGTCTTCCTACAAGCAAGACTTCAATTCAGGTAAGGGCATTCACTTTTCTGCTCAAATGAACTACATCGAACACGAAGCTCACACCTTTCTCATCTTAATTGACAAGCATTGGATGTTAGAGGACCAGTGCTTTGTATCAGTTTCAGAAGAAGAGTTGGACTAGATATGGACCCTATGTGTAGGAAACACCGTTCTTTTGTTCTCAGCACACTCACATTTCCTGCTCTCTTAGAGACTTTAGAACGCAAGAGCGTGCTTCTCACTCTAAAGCAGAGTGTGATCCATGGAAGAGAACTATGCTGTGTGTTTCCCTTCAGAAATGGAGTTAAATCCCAATCTCTGTGTCTTCCTACAAGCAAGACTTCGTTTCAGGTAAGGGCAGTCACTTTTCAGCTCAAACGTACTACAAGGTTCACTGAGCTCACACGTTTCTCATCGTAACAGACAAGCATTGGATGTTAGAGGACCAGTGCTTTGTATCAGTTTAAGAAGCAGAGTTGGACTAGATATGGTCTGTATGTGTAGGAAACACCGTTCTTTTGTTCTCAGCACACTCACGTTTCCTTCTGTCTTAGAGATTCTAGAAAGCAAGAGCGTGCTTCTTGTTCTAAAGCAGAGTGTGATCAATGGATGAGACAATGCTGTGTGTTTCACTTCAGAAATGGAGTTAAATCCCATGCTCTGAGTCTCCCTACAAGCAAGAGTTCGTTGAAGGTAAGGGCAGTCACTTTTCTGCTCAAAGGAACTACATCGTTCACGAAGCTCACACGTTTCTCATCTTAACTGGCAAGCATTGGATGTTAGAGGACCAGTTAATTGTATCAGTTTCTGAAGAAGATTTGGACTACATATAGTCAGTATGTGTAGGAAACACCGTTCTTTTGTTCTGGGCACACTCAGATTTCCTGCTGTATTAGAGACTCTAGAAAGCAAGAGCGTGCTTCTTGCTCTAAAGGAGAGTGTGATCCATGGATGAGAACTATGCTGTATGTTTCCCTTCAGAAATGGAGTTAAATCCCAGACTCTGTGTCATCCTACAGGCAAGACTTCGTTTCAGGTAAGGGCAGTCACTTTTCAGCTCAAACGAACTACATCGTTCACGAAGCTCCACGTTTCTCATCTTAACTGACAAGCATTGGATGTTAGAGGACCAGTGCATTGTATCAGTTTCAGAAGAAGATTTGGACTACATATGGTCCGTATGTGTAGGAAACACCGTTCTTTTGTTCTAGGCACATTCACGTTTCCTGCTCTCTTAGAGACTTTAGAAAGCAAGAGCGTGCTTCTCGCTCTAAAGCAGAGTGTGATCCATGGATGAGAACTATGCTGTGTGTTTCCCTTCAGACATGGAGTTAAATCCCAGGCTCTGAGTCTCCCTACAAGCAAGACTTCGTTTCAGATAAGGGCAGTCACTTTTCTGCTCAAACAAACTACATCGTTCACGAAGCTCATACGTTTCTCATCTTAACTGACAAGCCTTGGATGTTAGATGGTCAGTGCTTAGTGTCAGTTTCAGAAGCAGATTTGGACTACATATGGTCCGTAAGTGTAGGAAACACCGTTCTTTTGTTCTAGGCACATTCACGTTTCCTGCTCTCTTAGAGACTTTAGAAAGCAAGAGCGTGCTTCTCGCTCTAAAGCAGAGTGTGATCCATGGATGAGAACTATGCTGTGTGTTTCCCTTCAGAAATGGAGTTAAATCCCATGCTCTGAGTCTACCTACAAGCAAGAGTTCGTTGAAGGTAAGGGCAGTCACTTTTCTGCTCAAAGGAACTACATCGTTCACGAAGCTCACACGTTTCTCATCTTAACTGGCAAGCATTGGATGTTAGAGGACCAGTTAATTGTATCAGTTTCTGAAGAAGATTTGGACTACATATAGTCAGTATGTGTAGGAAACACCGTTCTTTTGTTCTGGGCACACTCAGATTTCCTGCTGTATTAGAGACTCTAGAAAGCAAGAGCGTGCTTCTTGCTCTAAAGGAGAGTGTGATCCATGGATGAGAACTATGCTGTATGTTTCCCTTCAGAAATGGAGTTAAATCCCAGACTCTGTGTCATCCTACAGGCAAGACTTCGTTTCAGGTAAGGGCAGTCACTTTTCAGCTCAAACGAACTACATCGTTCACGAAGCTCAAACGTTTCTCACCTTAACGGACAAGCATTGGATTTTAGAGGACCAGTGCTTTGTATCAGTTTAAGAAGCAGAGTTGGACTATATAATGTCCGTATGTGTAGGAAACACCGTTCTTTTGTTCTCAGCACACTCACGTTTCCTGCTCTCTTAGAGACTATAGAAAGCAAGAGCGTGATTCTTGTTCTGAAGCAGAGTGTGATCAATGGATGAGACAATGCTGTGTGTTTCACTTCAGAAATGGAGTTAAATCCCATGCTCTGAGTCTCCCTACAAGCAAGACTTCATTTAAGTTAAGGGCAGTAACTTTTCTGCTCAAAGGAACTACATCGTTCACGAAGCTCATACGTTTCTCATCTTAACTGACAAGCCTTGGATGTTAGATGGTCAGTGCTTAGTGTCAGTTTCAGAAGCAGATTTGGACTACATATGGACCGTAAGTGTAGGAAACACCGTTCTTTTGTTCTAGGCACATTCACGTTTCCTGCTCTCTTAGAGACTTTAGAAAGCAAGAGCGTGCTTCTCGCTCTAAAGCAGAGTGTGATCCATGGATGAGAACTATGCTGTGTGTTTCCCTTCAGAAATGGAGTTAAATCCCATGCTCTGAGTCTCCCTACAAGCAAGAGTTCGTTGAAGGTAAGGGCAGTCACTTTTCTGCTCAAAGGAACTACATCGTTCACGAAGCTCACACGTTTCTCATCTTAACTGGCAAGCATTGGATGTTAGAGGACCAGTTAATTGTATCAGTTTCTGAAGAAGATTTGGACTACATATGGTCCGTATGTTTAGGAAACACCGTTCTTTTGTTCTAGGCACATTCACGTTTCCTGCTCTCTTAGAGACTTTAGAAAGCAAGAGCGTGCTTCTCGCTCTAAAGCAGAGTGTGATCCATGGATGAGAACTATGCTGTGTGTTTCCCTTCAGAAATGGAGTTAAATCCCAGGCTCTGTGTCTTCCTACAAGCAAGACTTCGTTTCAGGTAAAGGCAGTCACTTTTCAGCTCAAAAGAACTACATCGTTCCCTGAGCTCACACATTTCTCATCTTAACAGACAAGCATTGGATGTTAGAGGACCAGTGCTTTGTATCAGTTTCAAAAGAAGAGTTGGACTAGATATGTTCCTTATGTGTAGGAAACACTGTTCTTTTGTTCTCAGCACACTCACGTTTCCTGCTCTCTTAGAGACTCTAGAAAGCAAGAGCGTGCTTCTTGTTCTAAAGCAGAGTGTGATCAATGGATGAGACAATGCTGTGTGTTTCACTTCAGAAATGGAGTTAAATCCCATGCTCTGAGTCTCCCTACAAGCAAGAGTTCGTTTAAGGTAAGGGCAGTCACTTTTCTGCTCAAAGGAACTACATCGTTCACGAAGCTCACACGTTTCTCATTTTAACTGACAAGCATTGGATGTTAGAGGACCAGTGCATTTTATCAGTTTCAGAAGCAGAGTTGGACTAGATATGGTCCGTATGTGTAGGAAACACCGTTCATTTGTTCTGGGCACTCTCAGATTTCCTGCTGTATTAGAGACTCTAGAAAGAAAGAGGATGCTTCTTGCTCTAAAGCAGAGTGTGATCCATGGATGAGAACTATGCTGTATGTTTTCCTTCAGAAATGGAGTTAAATCCCAGACTCTGTGTCTTCCTACAGGCAAGACTTCATTTCAGGGAAGGGCAGTCACTTTTCAGCTCAAACGAACTACATCGTTCACGAAGCTCACACGTTTCTCATCTTAACAGACAAGCATTGGATTTTAGAGGACCAGTTCTCTGTATCAGTTTCAGAAGTAGAGTTGGACTATATACTGTCTGTATGTGTAGGATACACCATTCTTTTGTTCTCAGCACACTCACGTTTCCTGCTGTCTTAGAGACTCTAGAAAAAAGAGCGTGCTTCCTGTTCTAAAGCAGAGTGTGATCAATGGATGATTACACTGCTGTGTGTTTTACTTCAGAAATGGATTTAAATCCCAGGCTCTGAGTCTTCCTACAAGCAAGACTTCAATTCAGGTAAGGGCATTCACTTTTCTGCTCAAATGAACTACATCGAACACGAAGCTCACACCTTTCTCATCTTAATTGACAAGCATTGGATGTTAGAGGACCAGTGCTTTGTATCAGTTTCAGAAGAAGAGTTGGACTAGATATGGACCCTATGTGTAGGAAACACCGTTCTTTTGTTCTCAGCACACTCACATTTCCTGCTCTCTTAGAGACTTTAGAACGCAAGAGCGTGCTTCTCACTCTAAAGCAGAGTGTGATCCATGGAAGAGAACTATGCTGTGTGTTTCCCTTCAGAAATGGAGTTAAATCCCAATCTCTGTGTCTTCCTACAAGCAAGACTTCGTTTCAGGTAAGGGCAGTCACTTTTCAGCTCAAACGTACTACAAGGTTCACTGAGCTCACACGTTTCTCATCGTAACAGACAAGCATTGGATGTTAGAGGACCAGTGCTTTGTATCAGTTTAAGAAGCAGAGTTGGACTAGATATGGTCTGTATGTGTAGGAAACACCGTTCTTTTGTTCTCAGCACACTCACGTTTCCTTCTGTCTTAGAGATTCTAGAAAGCAAGAGCGTGCTTCTTGTTCTAAAGCAGAGTGTGATCAATGGATGAGACAATGCTGTGTGTTTCACTTCAGAAATGGAGTTAAATCCCATGCTCTGAGTCTCCCTACAAGCAAGACTTCGTTGAAGGTAAGGGCAGTCACTTTTCTGCTCAAAGGAACTACATCGTTCACGAAGCTCACACGTTTCTCATCTTAACTGGCAAGCATTGGATGTTAGAGGACCAGTTAATTGTATCAGTTTCTGAAGAAGATTTGGACTACATATAGTCAGTATGTGTAGGAAACACCGTTCTTTTGTTCTGGGCACACTCAGATTTCCTGCTGTATTAGAGACTCTAGAAAGCAAGAGCGTGCTTCTTGCTCTAAAGGAGAGTGTGATCCATGGATGAGAACTATGCTGTATGTTTCCCTTCAGAAATGGAGTTAAATCCCAGACTCTGTGTCATCCTACAGGCAAGACTTCGTTTCAGGTAAGGGCAGTCACTTTTCAGCTCAAACGAACTACATCGTTCACGAAGCTCAAACGTTTCTCACCTTAACGGACAAGCATTGGATTTTAGAGGACCAGTGCTTTGTATCAGTTTAAGAAGCAGAGTTGGACTATATAATGTCCGTATGTGTAGGAAACACCGTTCTTTTGTTCTCAGCACACTCACGTTTCCTGCTCTCTTAGAGACTATAGAAAGCAAGAGCGTGATTCTTGTTCTGAAGCAGAGTGTGATCAATGGATGAGACAATGCTGTGTGTTTCACTTCAGAAATGGAGTTAAATCCCATGCTCTGAGTCTCCCTACAAGCAAGACTTCATTTAAGTTAAGGGCAGTAACTTTTCTGCTCAAAGGAACTACATCGTTCACGAAGCTCCACGTTTCTCATCTTAACTGACAAGCATTGGATGTTAGAGGACCAGTGCTTTGTATCAGTTAAAGAAGCAGAGTTGGACTAGATATGGTCCGTATGTGTAGGAAACACCGTTCTTTTGTTCTAGGCACATTCACGTTTCCTGCTCTCTTAGAGACTTTAGAAAGCAAGAGCGTGCTTCTCGCTCTAAAGCAGAGTGTGATCCATGGATGAGAACTATGCTGTGTGTTTCCCTTCAGACATGGAGTTAAATCCCAAGCTCTGAGTCTCCCTACAAGCAAGACTTCGTTTCAGGTAAGGGCAGTCACTTTTCTGCTCAAACGAACTACATCGTTCACGAAGCTCATACGTTTCTCATCTTAACTGACAAGCCTTGGATGTTAGATGGTCAGTGCTTAGTGTCAGTTTCAGAAGCAGATTTGGACTACATATGGTCCGTAAGTGTAGGAAACACCGTTCTTTTGTTCTAGGCACATTCACGTTTCCTGCTCTCTTAGAGACTTTAGAAAGCAAGAGCGTGCTTCTCGCTCTAAAGCAGAGTGTGATCCATGGATGAGAACTATGCTGTGTGTTTCCCTTCAGACATGGAGTTAAATCCCAGGCTCTGAGTCTCCCTACAAGCAAGACTTCGTTTCAGGTAAGGGCAGTCACTTTTCTGCTCAAACGAACTACATCGTTCACGAAGCTCATACGTTTCTCATCTTAACTGACAAGCCTTGGATGTTAGATGGTCAGTGCTTAGTGTCAGTTTCAGAAGCAGATTTGGACTACATATGGTCCGTAAGTGTAGGAAACACCGTTCTTTTGTTCTAGGCACATTCACGTTTCCTGCTCTCTTAGAGACTTTAGAAAGCAAGAGCGTGCTTCTCGCTCTAAAGCAGAGTGTGATCCATGGATGAGAACTATGCTGTGTGTTTCCCTTCAGAAATGGAGTTAAATCCCAGGCTCTGTGTCTTCCTACAAGCAAGACTTCGTTTCAGGTAAAGGCAGTCACTTTTCAGCTCAAAAGAACTACATCGTTCCCTGAGCTCACACATTTCTCATCTTAACAGACAAGCATTGGATGTTAGAGGACCAGTGCTTTGTATCAGTTTCAAAAGAAGAGTTGGACTAGATATGTTCCTTATGTGTAGGAAACACTGTTCTTTTGTTCTCAGCACACTCACGTTTCCTGCTCTCTTAGAGACTCTAGAAAGCAAGAGCGTGCTTCTTGTTCTAAAGCAGAGTGTGATCAATGGATGAGACAATGCTGTGTGTTTCACTTCAGAAATGGAGTTAAATCCCATGCTCTGAGTCTCCCTACAAGCAAGAGTTCGTTTAAGGTAAGGGCAGTCACTTTTCTGCTCAAAGGAACTACATCGTTCACGAAGCTCACACGTTTCTCATTTTAACTGACAAGCATTGGATGTTAGAGGAACAGTGCATTTTATCAGTTTCAGAAGAAGATTTGGACTACATATAGTCAGTATGTGTAGGAAACACCGTTATTTTTTCAGGGCACTCTCAGATTTCCTGCTGTATTAGAGACTCTAGAAAGCAAGAGCATGATTCTTGTTCTAAAGCAGAGTGTGATCCATGGATGAGAACTATGCTGTATGTTTCTCTTCAGAAATGGAGTTAAATCCCAGACTCTGTGTCTTCCTACAGGCAAGACATCGTTTCAGGTAAGGGCAGTCACTTTTCAAATCATAGGAACTACATCGTTCACGAAGCTCACACGTTTCTCATCTAAACAGACAAGCATTGGATGTTAGAGGACCAGTGCTTTGTATCAGTTTCAGAAGCAGAGTTGGACTAGATATGGTCTGTATGTGTAGGAAACACCTTTCTATTGTTCTCAGCACACTCACGTTTCCTGCTGTCTTAGAGACTCTAGAAAGCAAGAGCGTGCTTCTTGTTCTAAAGCAGAGTGTGATCAATGTTTGAGACAATGCTGTGTGTTTCACTTCAGAAATGGAGTTAAATCCCATGCTCTGAGTCTCCCTACAAGCAAGACTTCGTTTAAGGTAAGGACAGTCACTTTTCTGCTCAAACGAACAACATCGTTCACGGAGCTCACACGTTTCTCATCTTAGCAGACAAGCATTGGATGTTAGAGGACCAGTGCTTTGTATCAGTTTCAGAATCCGAGTTGGACTAGATATGGTCCGTATGTGTAGGAAACACCGTTCTTTTGTTCTCAGCACACTCACGTTTCCTGCTCTCTTACAGATTTTAGAAAGCAAGAGCGTGCTTCTCGCTCTAAAGCAGAGTGTGATCCATGGATGAGAACTATGCTGTGTGTTTCCCTTCAGAAATGGAGTTAAATCCTAGGCTCTGTGTCTTCCTACAAGCAAGACTTCGTTTCAGGTAAGGGCAGTCACTTTTCAGCTCAAAAGAACTACATCGTTCCCTGAGCTCACACGTTTCTCATCTTAACAGACAAGCATTGGATGTTAGAGGACCAGTGCTTTCTATCAGTTTCAGAAGCAGAGTTGGACTAGATATGGTCTGTATGTGTAGGAAACACCTTTCTATTGTTCTCAGCACACTCACGTTTCCTGCTGTCTTAGAGACTCTAGAAAGCAAGAGCGTGCTTCTTGTTCTAAAGTAGAGTGTGATCAATGTTTGAGACAATGCTGTGTGTTTCACTTCAGAAATGGAGTTAAATCCCATGCTCTGAGTCTCCCTACAAGCAAGACTTCGTTTAAGGTAAGGGCAGTCACTTTTCTGCTCAAACGAACAACATCGTTCATGGAGCTCACATGTTTCTCATCTTAATTGACAAGCATTGGATGTTAGAGGACCAGTGCTTTGTATCAGTTTCAGAAGCAGAGTTGGACTAGATATGGTCCGTATGTGTAGGAAACACCGTTCTTTTGTTCTGGGTACTCTCAGATTTCCTGCTGTATTAGAGACTCTAGAAAGCAAGAACATGCTTCTTGCTCCAAAGCAGAGTGTGATCCATGGATGAGAACTATGCTGTGTGTTTCCCTTCAGAAAAGGAGTTAAATACCAGGCTCTTGTCTTCCTACAAGGAAGACTTCGTTTCAGGTAAGGGCAGTCACTTTTCAGCTCAAACGAACAACATCGTTCACGGAGCTCACACTTTTCTCATCTTAATTGACGAGCATTGGATGTTAGAGGACCACTGCTTTGTATCAGTTTCAGAAGCAGATTTGGACTAGATATGGTCCGTATGTGTAGGAAACACTGTTCTTTTGTTCTGGGTACCTCAGATTTCCTGCTGTATTAGAGACTCTAGGAAGCAAGAGCATGCTTCTTGCTCTAAAGCAGAGTGTGATCCATGGATGAGAACTATGCTGTGTGTTTCCCTTCAGAAATGGAGTTAAATCCCAGGCTCTGTGTCTTCCTACAAGCAAGACTTCGTTTCAGGTAAGGGCAGTCACTTTTCAGCTCAAACGAACTACATCTTTCACGAAGCTCACACGTTTCTCATCTTAACAGACAAGCATTGGATTTTAGAGGACCAGTTCTCTGTATCAGTTTCAGAAGCAGAGTTGGACTATCTAATGTCCGTATGTGTAGGATACACCATTCATTTGTTCTCAGCACACTCACGTTTCCTGCTGTCTTAGAGACTCTAGAAAGCAAGAGCGTGCTTCCTGTTCTAAAGAAGAGTGTGATCAATGGATGATTACACTGCTGTGTGTTTTATTTCAGAAATGGATTAAAATCCCAGGCTCTGAGTCTTCCTACAAGCAAGATTCAATTCAGGTAAGGGCAGTCACTTTTCTGCTCAAAAGTACTACATCGTTCACGAAGCTCATACGTTTCTCATCTTAACTGACAAGCCTTGGATGTTAGATGGTCAGTGCTTAGTGTCAGTTTCAGAAGCAGATTTGGACTACATATGGTCCGTATGTGTAGGAAACACCGTTCTTTTGTTCTAGGCACATTCACGTTTCCTGCTCTCTTAGAGACTTTAGAAAGCAAGAGCGTGCTTCTCGCTCTAAAGCAGAGTGTGATCCATGGATCAGAACTATGCTGTGTGTTTCCCTTCAGAAATGGAGTTAAATCCCAGGCTCTGTGTCTTCCTACAAGCAAGACTTCGTTTCAGGTAAAGGCAGTCACTTTTCAGCTCAAACGAACTACATCGTTCCCTGAGCTCACACATTTCTCATCTTAACAGACATGAATTGGATGTTAGAGGACCAGTGCTTTGTATCACTTTCAAAAGAAGAGTTAGACTAGATATGTTCCGTATGTGTAGGAAACACTGTTCTTTTGTTCTCAGCACACTCACGTTTCCTGCTCTCTTAGAGACTCTAGAAAGCAAGAGCGTGCTTCTTGTTCTAAAGCAGAGTGTGATCAATGGATGAGACAATGCTGTGTGTTTCACTTCAGAAATGGAGTTAAATCCCATGCTCTGAGTCTCCCTACAAGCAAGAGTTCGTTTAAGGTAAGGGCAGTCACTTTTCTGCTCAAAGGAACTACATCGTTCACGAAGCTCACACGTTTCTCATCTTAACTGACAAGCATTGGATGTTAGAGGACCAGTGCATTGTATCAGTTTCAGAAGAAGATTTGGACTACATATAGTCAGTATGTGTAGGAAACACCGTTCTTTTGTTCAGGGCACTCTCAGATTTCCTGCTCTATTAGAGACTCTAGAAAGCAAGAGCATGCTTCTTGCTCTAAAGCAGACTGTGATCCATGGATGAGAACTATGCTGTATGTTTCTGTTCAGAAATGGAGTTAAATCCCAGACTCTGTGTCTTCCTACAGGCAAGACTTCATTTCAGGTAAGGGCAGTCACTTTTCAGCTCATACGAACTACATCGTTCACGAAGCTCACACGTTTCTCATCTTAATTGACAAGCATTGGATGTTACAGGACCAGTGCTTTGTATCAGTTTCAGAAGAAGAGTTGGACTAGATATGGTCCGTATGTGTAGGAAACACGGTTCCTTTGTTCTCAGCACACTCACATTTCCTGCTCTCTTAGAGACTTTAGAACGCAAGAGCGTGCTTCTCACTCTAAAGCAGAGTGTGATCCATGGATGAGAACTATGCTGTGTGTTTCCCTTCAGAAATGGAGTTAAATCCCAGGCTCTGTGTCTTTCTACAAGCAAGACTTCGTTTCAGGTAAGGGCAGTCACTTTTCAGCTCAAACGAACTACATCGTTCACTGAACTCACACGTTTCTCATCTTAACAGACAAGCATTGGATGTTAGAGGACCAGTGCTTTGTATCAGTTTAAGAAGCAGAGTTGGACTAGATATGGTCCGTATGTGTAAGAAACACCGTTCTTTTGTTCTCAGCACACTCACGTTTCCTTCTGTCTTAGAGATTCTAGAAAGCAAGAGCGTGCTTCTTGTTCTAAAGCAGAGTGTGATCAATGGATGAAACAATGCTGTGTGTTTCACTTCAGAAATGGAGTTAAATCCCATGCTCTGAGTCTCCCTACAAGCAAGACTTCGTTTAAGGTAAGGGCAGTAACTTTTCTGCTCAAAGGAACTACATTGTTCACGAAGCTCACACGTTTCTCATCTTAACTGACAAGCATTGGATGTTAGAGGACCAGTGCATTGTATCAGTTTCTGAAGAAGATTTGGACTACATATACTCAGTATGTGTAAGAAACACCGTTCTTTTGTTCTGGGCACACTCAGATTTCCTGCTTTATTAGAGACTCTAGAAAGCAAGAGCATGGTTCTTGCTCTAAAGCAGAGTGTGATCCATGGATGAGAACTATGCTGTGTGTTTCCCTTCAGAAAAGGAGTTAAATACCAGGCTCTGTGTCTTCATACAAGGAAGACTTTGTTTCAAGTAAGGGCAGTCACTTTTCAGCTCAAACGAACAACATCGTTCACGGAGCTCACACAGTTCTCATCTTAATTGACAAGCATTGGATGTTAGAGGACCAGTGCTTTGTATCAGTTTCAGAAGCAGAGTTGGACTAGATATGGTCCGTATGTGTAGGAAACACCGTTCATTTGTTCTGGGCACTCTCAGATTTCCTGCTGTATTAGAGACTCTAGAAAGAAAGAGGATGCTTCTTGCTCTAAAGCAGAGTGTGATCCATGGATGAGAACTATGCTGTATGTTTTCCTTCAGAAATGGAGTTAAATCCCAGACTCTGTGTCTTCCTACAGGCAAGACTTCGTTTCAGGGAAGGGCAGTCACTTTTCAGCTCAAACGAACTACATCGTTCACGAAGCTCACACGTTTCTCATCTTAACATACAAACATTGGATTTTAGAGGACCAGTTCTCTGTATCAGTTTCAGAAGTAGAGTTGGACTATATACTGTCCGTATGTGTAGGATACACCATTCTTTTGTTCTCAGCACACTCACGTTTCCTGCTGTCTTAGAGACTCTAGAAAAAAGAGCGTGCTTCCTGTTCTAAAGCAGAGTGTGATCAATGGATGATTACACTGCTGTGTGTTTTACTTCAGAAATGGATTTAAATCCCAGGCTCTGAGTCTTCTACAAGCAAGACTTCAATTCAGGTAAGGGCATTCACTTTTCTGCTCAAATGAACTACATCGAACAAGAAGCTCACACGTTTCTCATCTTAATTGACAAGCATTGGATGTTAGAGGACCAGTGCTTTGTATCAGTTTCAGAAGAAGAGTTGGACTAGATATGGACCCTATGTGTAGGAAACACCGTTCTTTTGTTCTCAGCACACTCACATTTCCTGCTCTCTTAGAGACTTTAGAACGCAAGAGCGTGCTTCTCACTCTAAAGCAGAGTGTGATCCATGGATGAGAACTATGCTGTGTGTTTCCCTTCAGAAATGGAGTTAAATCCCAATCTCTGTGTCTTCCTACAAGCAAGACTTCGTTTCAGGTAAGGGCAGTCACTTTTCAGCTCAAACGTACTACAAGGTTCACTGAGCTCACACGTTTCTCATCGTAACAGACAAGCATTGGATGTTAGAGGACCAGTGCTTTGTATCAGTTTAAGAAGCAGAGTTGGACTAGATATGGTCTGTATGTGTAGGAAACACCGTTCTTTTGTTCTCAGCACACTCACGTTTCCTTCTGTCTTAGAGATTCTAGAAAGCAAGAGCGTGCTGCTTGTTCTAAAGCAGAGTGTGATCAATGGATGAGACAATGCTGTGTGTTTCACTTCAGAAATGGAGTTAAATCCCATGCTCTGAGTCTCCCTACAAGCAAGAGTTCGTTGAAGGTAAGGGCAGTCACTTTTCTGCTCAAAGCAACTACATCGTTCACGAAGCTCACACGTTTCTCATCTTAACTGGCAAGCATTTGATGTTAGAGGACCAGTTAATTGTATCAGTTTCTGAAGAAGATTTGGACTACATATAGTCAGTATGTGTAGGAAACACCGTTCTTTTGTTCTGGGCACACTCAGATTTCCTGCTGTATTAGAGACTCTAGAAAGCAAGAGCGTGCTTCTTGCTCTAAAGGAGAGTGTGATCCATGGATGAGAACTATGCTGTATGTTTCCCTTCAGAAATGGAGTTAAATCCCAGACTCTGTGTCATCCTACAGGCAAGACTTCGTTTCAGGTAAGGGCAGTCACTTTTCAGCTCAAACGAACTACATCGTTCACGGAGCTCAAACGTTTCTCACCTTAACGGACAAGCATTGGATTTTAGAGGACCAGTGCTTTGTATCAGTTTCAGAAGAAGAGTTGGACTAGATATGGTCCGTATGTGTAGGAAACACCGTTCTTTTGTTCTCAGCACTCTCACGTTTCCTGCTCTCTTAGAGACTATAGAACGCAAGAGCGTGCTTCTCGCTCTAAAGCAGAGTGTGATCCATGGATGAGAACTATGCTGTGTGTTTCCCTTCAGAAATGGAGTTAAATCCCAGGCTCTGAGTCTTCCTACAAGCAAGAATTCAATTCAGGTAAGGGCAGTCACTTTTCTGCTCAAACGACCTACATCATTCACGAAGCTCATACGTTTCTCATCTTAACTGACAAGCCTTGGATGTTAGATGGTCAGTGCTTAGTGTCAGTTTCAGAAGCAGATTTGGACTACATATGATCTGTATGTGTAGGAAACACCGTTCTTTTGTTCTAGGCACATTCACGTTTCCTGCTCTCTTAGAGACTTTAGAAAGCAAGAGCGTGCTTCTCGCTCTAAAGCAGAGTGTGATCCATGGATGAGAACTATGCTGTGTGTTTCCCTTCAGAAATGGAGTTAAAACCCAGGCTCTGTGTCTTCCTACAAGCAAGACTTCGTTTCAGGTAAAGGCAGTCACTTTTCAGCTCAAACGAACTACATCGTTCCCTGAGCTAACACATTTCTCATCTTAACTGACAAGCATTGGATGTTAGAGGACCAGTGCATTGTATCAGTTTCAGAAGAAGATTTGGACTACATATAGTCAGTATGTGTAGGAAACACCGTTCTTTTGTTCAGGGCACTCTCAGATTTCCTGCTGTATTAGAGACTCTAGAAAGCAAGAGCATGCTTCTTGCTCCAAAGCAGACTGTGATCCATGGATGAGAACTATGCTGTATGTTTCTGTTCAGAAATGGAGTTAAATCCCAGACTCTGTGTCTTCCTACAGGCAAGACTTCGTTTCAGGTAAGGGCAGTCACTTTTCAGCTCATACGAACTACATCGTTCACGAAGCTCACACGTTTCTCATCTTAATTGACAAGCATTGGATGTTACAGGACCAGTGCTTTGTATCAGTTTCAGAAGAAGAGTTGGACTAGATATGATCCATATGTGTAGGAAACACCGTTCCTTTGTTCTCAGCACACTCACATTTCCTGCTCTCTTAGAGACTTTAGAACGCAAGAGCGTGCTTCTCACTCTAAAGCAGAGTGTGATCCATGGTTGAGAACTATGCTGTGTGTTTCCCTTCAGAAATGGAGTTAAATCCCAGGCTCTGTGTCTTCCTACAAGCAAGACTTCGTTTCAGGTAAGGGCAGTCAGTTTTCAGCAAAAACGAACTACATCGTTCACTGAACTCACACGTTTCCCATCTTAACAGACAAGCATTGGATGTTAGAGGACCAGTGCTTTGTATCAGTTTAAGAAGCAGAGTTGGACTAGATATGGTCCTTATGTGTAGGAAACACCGTTCTTTTGTTCTCAGCACACTCACGTTTCCTGCTGTCTTAGAGATTCTAGAAAGCAAGAGCGTGCTTCTTGTTCTAAAGCAGAGTGTGATCAATGGATGAGACAATGCTGTGTGTTTCACTTCAGAAATGGAGTTAAATCCCATGCTCTGAGTCTCCCTACAAGCAAGACTTCGTTTAAGGTAAGGGCAGTAACTTTCCTGCTCAAAGTAACTACATCGTTCACGAAGCTCACACGTTTCTCATCTTAACATACAAACATTGGATTTTAGAGGACCAGTTCTCTGTATCAGTTTCAGAAGTAGAGTTGGACTATATACTGTCCGTATGTGTAGGATACACCATTCTTTTGTTCTCAGCACACTCACGTTTCCTGCTGTCTTAGAGACTCTAGAAAAAAGAGCGTGCTTCCTGTTCTAAAGCAGAGTGTGATCAATGGATGATTACACTGCTGTGTGTTTTACTTCAGAAATGGATTTAAATCCCAGGCTCTGAGTCTTCCTACAAGCAAGACTTCAATTCAGGTAAGGGCATTCACTTTTCTGCTCAAATGAACTACATCGAACACGAAGCTCACACGTTTCTCATCTTAATTGACAAGCATTGGATGTTAGAGGACCAGTGCTTTGTATCAGTTTCAGAAGAAGAGTTGGACTAGATATGGACCCTATGTGTAGGAAACACCGTTCTTTTGTTCTCAGCACACTCACATTTCCTGCTCTCTTAGAGACTTTAGAACGCAAGAGCGTGCTTCTCACTCTAAAGCAGAGTGTGATCCATGGATGAGAACTATGCTGTGTGTTTCCCTTCAGAAATGGAGTTAAATCCCAATCTCTGTGTCTTCCTACAAGCAAGACTTCGTTTCAGGTAAGGGCAGTCACTTTTCAGCTCAAACGAACTACATCTTTCACGAAGCTCACACGTTTCTCATCTTAACAGACAAGCATTGGATTTTAGAGGACCAGTTCTCTGTATCAGTTTCAGAAGCAGAGTTGGACTATCTAATGTCCGTATGTGTAGGATACACCATTCATTTGTTCTCAGCACACTCACGTTTCCTGCTGTCTTAGAGACTCTAGAAAGCAAGAGCGTGCTTCCTGTTCTAAAGAAGAGTGTGATCAATGGATGATTACACTGCTGTGTGTTTTATTTCAGAAATGGATTAAAATCCCAGGCTCTGAGTCTTCCTACAAGCAAGATTCAATTCAGGTAAGGGCAGTCACTTTTCTGCTCAAACGTACTACATCGTTCACGAAGCTCATACGTTTCTCATCTTAACTGACAAGCCTTGGATGTTAGATGGTCAGTGCTTAGTGTCAGTTTCAGAAGCAGATTTGGACTACATATGGTCCGTATGTGTAGGAAACACCGTTCTTTTGTTCTAGGCACATTCACGTTTCCTGCTCTCTTAGAGACTTTAGAAAGCAAGAGCGTGCTTCTCGCTCTAAAGCAGAGTGTGATCCATGGATCAGAACTATGCTGTGTGTTTCCCTTCAGAAATGGAGTTAAATCCCAGGCTCTGTGTCTTCCTACAAGCAAGACTTCGTTTCAGGTAAAGGCAGTCACTTTTCAGCTCAAACGAACTACATCGTTCCCTGAGCTCACACATTTCTCATCTTAACAGACATGAATTGGATGTTAGAGGACCAGTGCTTTGTATCACTTTCAAAAGAAGAGTTACACTAGATATGTTCCGTATGTGTAGGAAACACTGTTCTTTTGTTCTCAGCACACTCACGTTTCCTGCTCTCTTAGAGACTCTGGAAAGCAAGAGCGTGCTTCTTGTTCTAAAGCAGAGTGTGATCAATGGATGAGACAATGCTGTGTGTTTCACTTCAGAAATGGAGTTAAATCCCATGCTCTGAGTCTCCCTACAAGCAAGAGTTCGTTTAAGGTAAGGGCAGTCACTTTTCTGCTCAAAGGAACTACATCGATCACGAAGCTCACACGTTTCTCATCTTAACTGACAAGCATTGGATGTTAGAGGACCAGTGCATTGTATCAGTTTCAGAAGGAGATTTGGACTACATATAGTCAGTATGTGTAGGAAACACCGTTCTTTTGTTCAGGGCACTCTCAGATTTCCTGCTCTATTAGAGACTCTAGAAAGCAAGAGCATGCTTCTTGCTCTAAAGCAGACTGTGATCCATGGATGAGAACTATGCTGTATGTTTCTGTTCAGAAATGGAGTTAAATCCCAGACTCTGTGTCTTCCTACAGGCAAGACTTCATTTCAGGTAAGGGCAGTCACTTTTCAGCTCATACGAACTACATCATTCACGAAGCTCACACGTTTCTCATCTTAATTGACAAGCATTGGATGTTACAGGACCAGTGCTTTGTATCAGTTTCAGAAGAAGAGTTGGACTAGATATGGTCCGTATGTGTAGGAAACACGGTTCCTTTGTTCTCAGCACACTCACATTTCCTGCTCTCTTAGAGACTTTAGTACGCAAGAGCGTGCTTCTCACTCTAAAGCAGAGTGTGATCCATGGATGAGAACTATGCTGTGTGTTTCCCTTCAGAAATAGAGTTAAATCCCAGGCTCTGTGTCTTTCTACAAGCAAGACTTCGTTTCAGGTAAGGGCAGTCACTTTTCAGCTCAAACGAACTACATCGTTCACTGAACTCACACGTTTCTCATCTTAACAGACAAGCATTGGATGTTAGAGGACCAGTGCTTTGTATCAGTTTAAGAAGCAGAGTTGGACTAGATATGGTCCGTATGTGTAGGAAACACCGTTCTTTTGTTCTCAGCACACTCACGTTTCCTTCTGTCTTAGAGATTCTAGAAAGCAAGAGCGTGCTTCTTGTTCTAAAGCAGAGTGTGATCAATGGATGAAACAATGCTGTGTGTTTCACTTCAGAAATGGAGTTAAATCCCATGCTCTGAGTCTCCCTACAAGCAAGACTTCGTTTAAGGTAAGGGCAGTAACTTTTCTGCTCAAAGGAACTACATTGTTCACGAAGCTCACACGTTTCTCATCTTAACTGACAAGCATTGGATGTTAGAGGACCAGTGCATTGTATCAGTTTCTGAAGAAGATTTGGACTACATATACTCAGTATGTGTAAGAAACACCGTTCTTTTGTTCTGGGCACACTCAGATTTCCTGCTTTATTAGAGACTCTAGAAAGCAAGAGCATGGTTCTTGCTCTAAAGCAGAGTGTGATCCATGGATGAGAACTATGCTGTGTGTTTCCCTTCAGAAAAGGAGTTAAATACCAGGCTCTGTGTCTTCATACAAGGAAGACTTTGTTTCAAGTAAGGGCAGTCACTTTTCAGCTCAAACGAACAACATCGTTCACGGAGCTCACACAGTTCTCATCTTAATTGACAAGCATTGGATGTTAGAGGACCAGTGCTTTGTATCAGTTTCAGAAGCAGAGTTGGACTAGATATGGTCCGTATGTGTAGGAAACACCTTTCATTTGTTCTGGGCACTCTCAGATTTCCTGCTGTATTAGAGACTCTAGAAAGAAAGAGGATGCTTCTTGCTCTAAAGCAGAGTGTGATCCATGGATGAGAACTATGCTGTATGTTTTCCTTCAGAAATGGAGTTAAATCCCAGACTCTGTGTCTTCCTACAGGCAAGACTTCGTTTCAGGGAAGGGCAGTCACTTTTCAGCTCAAACGAACTACATCGTTCACGAAGCTCACACGTTTCTCATCTTAACATACAAACATTGGATTTTAGAGGACCAGTTCTCTGTATCAGTTTCAGAAGTAGAGTTGGACTATATACTGTCCGTATGTGTAGGATACACCATTCTTTTGTTCTCAGCACACTCACGTTTCCTGCTGTCTTAGAGACTCTAGAAAAAAGAGCGTGCTTCCTGTTCTAAAGCAGAGTGTGATCAATGGATGATTACACTGCTGTGTGTTTTACTTCAGAAATGGATTTAAATCCCAGGCTCTGAGTCTTCCTACAAGCAAGACTTCAATTCAGGTAAGGGCATTCACTTTTCTGCTCAAATGAACTACATCGAACACGAAGCTCACACGTTTCTCATCTTAATTGACAAGCATTGGATGTTAGAGGACCAGTGCTTTGTATCAGTTTCAGAAGAAGAGTTGGACTAGATATGGACCCTATGTGTAGGAAACACCGTTCTTTTGTTCTCAGCACACTCACATTTCCTGCTCTCTTAGAGACTTTAGAACGCAAGAGCGTGCTTCTCACTCTAAAGCAGAGTGTGATCCATGGATGAGAACTATGCTGTGTGTTTCCCTTCAGAAATGGAGTTAAATCCCAATCTCTGTGTCTTCCTACAAGCAAGACTTCGTTTCAGGTAAGGGCAGTCACTTTTCAGCTCAAACGTACTACAAGGTTCACTGAGCTCACACGTTTCTCATCGTAACAGACAAGCATTGGATGTTAGAGGACCAGTGCTTTGTATCAGTTTAAGAAGCAGAGTTGGACTAGATATGGTCTGTATGTGTAGGAAACACCGTTCTTTTGTTCTCAGCACACTCACGTTTCCTTCTGTCTTAGAGATTCTAGAAAGCAAGAGCGTGCTTCTTGTTCTAAAGCAGAGTGTGATCAATGGATGAGACAATGCTGTGTGTTTCACTTCAGAAATGGAGTTAAATCCCATGCTCTGAGTCTCCCTACAAGCAAGAGTTCGTTGAAGGTAAGGGCAGTCACTTTTCTGCTCAAAGGAACTACATCGTTCACGAAGCTCACACGTTTCTCATCTTAACTGGCAAGCATTGGATGTTAGAGGACCAGTTAATTGTATCAGTTTCTGAAGAAGATTTGGACTACATATAGTCAGTATGTGTAGGAAACACCGTTCTTTTGTTCTGGGCACACTCAGATTTCCTGCTGTATTAGAGACTCTAGAAAGCAAGAGCGTGCTTCTTGCTCTAAAGGAGAGTGTGATCCATGGATGAGAACTATGCTGTATGTTTCCCTTCAGAAATGGAGTTAAATCCCAGACTCTGTGTCATCCTACAGGCAAGACTTCGTTTCAGGTAAGGGCAGTCACTTTTCAGCTCAAACGAACTACATCGTTCACGAAGCTCAAACGTTTCTCACCTTAACGGACAAGCATTGGATTTTAGAGGACCAGTGCTTTGTATCAGTTTAAGAAGCAGAGTTGGACTATATAATGTCCGTATGTGTAGGAAACACCGTTCTTTTGTTCTCAGCACACTCACGTTTCCTGCTCTCTTAGAGACTATAGAAAGCAAGAGCGTGATTCTTGTTCTGAAGCAGAGTGTGATCAATGGATGAGAAAATGCTGTGTGTTTCACTTCAGAAATGGAGTTAAATCCCATGCTCTGAGTCTCCCTACAAGCAAGACTTCATTTAAGTTAAGGGCAGTAACTTTTCTGCTCAAAGGAACTACATCGTTCACGAAGCTCCACGTTTCTCATCTTAACTGACAAGCATTGGATGTTAGAGGACCAGTGCATTGTATCAGTTTCAGAAGAAGATTTGGACTACATATAGTCAGTATGTGTAGGAAACACCGTTCTTTTGTTCTGGGCACTCTCAGATTTCCTGCTGTATTAGAGACTCTAGAAAGAAAGAGGATGCTTCTTGCTCTAAAGCAGAGTGTGATCCATGGATGAGAACTATGCTGTATGTTTCCCTTCAGAAATGGAGTTAAATCCCAGACTCTGTGTCATCCTACAGGCAAGACTTCGTTTCAGGTAAGGGCAGTCACTTTTCAGCTGAAACGAACTACATCGTTCACGAAGCTCAAACGTTTCTCATCTTAATTGACAAGCATTGGATGTTACAGGACCAGTGCTTTGTATCAGTTTCAGAAGAAGAGTTGGACTAGATATGGTCCGTATGTGTAGGAAACACCGTTCTTTTGTTCTCAGCACTCTCACGTTTCCTGCTCTCTTAGAGACTATAGAACGTAAGAGCGTGCTTCTCGCTCTAAAGCAGAGTGTGATCCATGGATGAGAACTATGCTGTGTGTTTCCCTTCAGAAATGGAGTTAAATCCCAGGCTCTGAGTCTTCCTACAAGCAAGACTTCAATTCAGGTAAGGGCAGTCACTTTTCTGCTCAAACGACCTACATCGTTCACGAAGCTCATACGTTTCTCATCTTAACTGACAAGCCTTGGATGTTAGATGGTCAGTGCTTAGTGTCAGTTTCAGAAGCAGATTTGGACTACATATGATCCGTATGTGTAGGAAACACCGTTCTTTTGTTCTAGGCACATTCACGTTTCCTGCTCTCTTAGAGACTTTAGAAAGCAAGAGCGTGCTTCTCGCTCTAAAGCAGAGTGTGATCCATGGATGAGAACTATGCTGTGTGTTTCCCTTCAGAAATGGAGTTAAATCCCAGGCTCTGTGTCTTCCTACAAGCAAGACTTCGTTTCAGGTAAAGGCAGTCACTTTTCAGCTCAAACGAACTACATCGTTCCCTCAGCTCACACATTTCTCATCTTAACTGACAAGCATTGGATGTTAGAGGACCAGTGCATTGTATCAGTTTCAGAAGAAGATTTGGACTACATATAGTCAGTATGTGTAGGAAACACCGTTCTTTTGTTCAGGGCACTCTCAGATTTCCTGCTGTATTAGAGACTCTAGAAAGCAAGAGCATGCTTCTTGCTCCAAAGCAGACTGTGATCCATGGATGAGAACTATGCTGTATGTTTCTGTTCAGAAATGGAGTTAAATCCCAGACTCTGTGTCTTCCTACAGGCAAGACTTCGTTTCAGGTAAGGGCAGTCACTTTTCAGCTCATACGAACTACATCGTTCCCTGAGCTCACACATTTCTCATCTTAACAGACAAGCATTGGATGTTAGAGGACCAGTGCTTTGTATCAGTTTCAGAATCAGAGTTGGACTAGATATGGTCCGTATGTGTAGGAAACACCGTTCTTTTGTTCTCAGCACACTCACGTTTCCTGCTCTCTTAGAGATTTTAGAAAGCAAGAGCGTGATTCTCGCTCTAAAGCAGAGTGTGATCAATGTTTGAGACAATGCTGTGTGTTTCACTTCAGAAATGGAGTTAAATCCCATGCTCTGAGTCTCCCTACAAGCAAGACTTCGTTTAAGGTAAGGGCAGTCACTTTTCTGCTCAAACGAACAACATCGTTCACGGAGCTCACACGTTTCTCATCTTAGCAGACAAGCATTGGATGTTAGAGGACCAGTGCTTTGTATCAGTTTCAGAATCCGAGTTGGACTAGATATGGTCCGTATGTGTAGGAAACACTGTTCTTTTGTTCTGGGTACCTCAGATTTCCTGCTGTATTAGAGACTCTAGAAAGCAAGAGCATGCTTCTTGCTCTAAAGCAGAGTGTGATCCATGGATGAGAACTATGCTGTGTGTTTCCCTTCAGAAATGGAGTTAAATCCCAGGCTCTGTGTCTTCCTACAAGCAAGAATTCGTATCAGGTAAGGGCAGTCACTTTTCAGCTCAAACGAACTACATCTTTCACGAAGCTCACACGTTTCTCATCTTAACAGACAAGCATTGGATTTTAGAGGACCAGTTCTCTGTATCAGTTTCAGAAGCAGAGTTGGACTATCTAATGTCCGTATGTGTAGGATACACCATTCATTTGTTCTCAGCACACTCACGTTTCCTGCTGTCTTAGAGACTCTAGAAAGCAAGAGCGTGCTTCCTGTTCTAAAGCAGAGTGTGATCAATGGATGATTACACTGCTGTGTGTTTTATTTCAGAAATGGATTAAATCCCAGGCTCTGAGTCTTCCTACAAGCAAGATTCAATTCAGGTAAGGGCAGTCACTTTTCTGCTCAAACGTACTACATCGTTCACGAAGCTCATACGTTTCTCATCTTAACTGACAAGCCTTGGATGTTAGATGGTCAGTGCTTAGTGTCAGTTTCAGAAGCAGATTTGGACTACATATGGTCCGTATATGTAGGAAACACCGTTCTTTTGTTCTAGGCACATTCACGTTTCCTGCTCTCTTAGAGACTTTAGAAAGCAAGAGCGTGCTTCTCGCTCTAAAGCAGAGTGTGATCCATGGATCAGAACTATGCTGTGTGTTTCCCTTCAGAAATGGAGTTAAATCCCAGGCTCTGTGTCTTCCTACAAGCAAGACTTCGTTTCAGGTAAAGGCAGTCACTTTTCAGCTCAAACGAACTACATCGTTCCCTGAGCTCACACATTTCTCATCTTAACAGACATGCATTGGATGTTAGAGGACCAGTGCTTTGTATCAGTTTCAGAAGAAGAGTTGGACTAGATATGGTCTGTATGTGTAGGAAACACGGTTCCTTTGTTCTCAGCACACTCACGTTTCCTTCTGTCTTAGAGATTCTAGAAAGCAAGAGCGTGCTTCTTGTTCTAAAGCAGAGTGTGATCAATGGATGAGACAATGCTGTGTGTTTCACTTCAGAAATGGAGTTAAATCCCATGCTCTGAGTCTCCCTACAAGCAAGACTTCGTTTAAGGTAAGGGCAGTCACTTTTCTGCTCAAAGGAACTACATTGTTCACGAAGCTCACACGTTTCTCATCTTAACTGACAAGCATTGGATGTTAGAGGACCAGTGCATTGTATCAGTTTCTGAAGAAGATTTGGACTACATATACTCAGTATGTGTAAGAAACACCGTTCTTTTGTTCTGGGCACACTCAGATTTCCTGCTGTATTAGAGACTCTAGAAAGCAAGAGCGTGCTTCTTGCTCTAAAGCAGAGTGTGATCCATGGATGAGAACTATGCTGTATGTTTCCCTTCAGAAATGGAGTTAAATCCCAGGCTCTGTGTCTTCCTACAAGCAAGACATCGTTTCAGGTAAGGGCAGTCACTTTTCAGCTCAAACGAACTACATCGTTCCCTGAGCTCACACATTTCTCATCTTAACAGACAAGCATTGGATGTTAGAGGACCAGTGCTTTGTATCAGTTTCAGAATCAGAGTTGGACTAGATATGATCCGTATGTGTAGGAAACACCGTTCTTTTGTTCTCAGCACACTCACGTTTCCTGCTCTCTTAGAGATTTTAGAAAGCAAGAGCGTGCTTCTCGCTCTAAAGCAGAGTGTGATCCATGGATGAGAACTATGCTGTGTGTTTCCCTTCAGAAATGGAGTTAAATCCCATGCTCTGAGTCTCCCTACAAGCAAGACTTCGTTTAAGGTAAGGGCAGTCAATTTTCTGCTCAAAGGAACTACATCGTTCACGAAGCTCACACGTTTCTCATCTTAACTGACAAGCATTGGATGTTAAAGGACCAGTTAATTGTATCAGCTTCTGAAGAAGATTTGGACTACATATAGTCAGTATGTGTATGAAACACCGTTCTTTTGTTCTGGGCACACTCAGATTTCCTGCTGTATTAGAGACTCTAGAAAGCAAGAGCATGCTTCTTGCTCTAAAGCAGAGTGTGATCCATGGATGAGAACTATGCTGTGTGTTTCCCTTCAGAAAAGGAGTTAAATACCAGGCTCTGTGTCTTCCTACAAGGAAGACTTTGTTTCAGGTAAGGGCAGTCACTTTTCAGCTCAAACGAACAACATCGTTCACGGAGCTCACACAGTTCTCATCTTAATTGACAAGCATTGGATGTTAGAGGACCAGTGCTTTGTATCAGTTTCAGAAGCAGAGTTGGACTAGATATGGTCCGTATGTGTAGGAAACACCGGTCTTTTGTTCTGGGTACTCTCAGATTTCCTGCTGTATTAGAGACTCTAGAAAGCAAGAGCATGCTTCTTGCTCTAAAGCAGAGTGTGATCCATGGATGAGAACTATGCTGTATGTTTCCCTTCAGAAATGGAGTTAAATCCCAGACTCTGTGTCTTCCTACAGGCAAGACTTCGTTTCAGGTAAGGGCAGTCACTTTTCAGCTCAAACGAACTACATCTTTCACGAAGCTCACACGTTTCTCATCTTAACAGACAAGCATTGGATTTTAGAGGACCAGTTCTCTGTATCAGTTTCAGAAGCAGAGTTGGACTATCTAATGTCCGTATGTGTAGGATACACCATTCATTTGTTCTCAGCACACTCACGTTTCCTGCTGTCTTAGAGACTTTAGAAAGCAAGAGCGTGCTTCTCACTCTAAAGCAGAGTGTGATCCATGGATGAGAACTATGCTGTGTGTTTCCCTTCAGAAATGGAGTTAAATCCCAGGCTCTGTGTCTTCCTACAAGCAAGACTTCGTTTCAGGTAAGGACAGTCACTTTTCAGCTCAAAGGAACTACATCGTTCCCTGAGCTCACACATTTCTCATCTTAACAGACAAGCATTGGATGTTAGAGGACCAGTGCTTTCTATCAGTTTAAGAAGCAGAGTTGGACTAGATATGGTCCGTATGTGTAGGAAACACCTTTCTTTTGTTCTCAGCACACTCACGTTTCCTGCTGTCTTAGAGACTCTAGAAAACAAGAGCGTGCTTCTTGTTCTAAAGCAGAGTGTGATCAATGGATGAGACAATGCTGTGTGTTTCACTTCAGAAATAGAGTTAAATCCCATGCTCTGAGTCTCCCTACAAGCAAGACTTCGTTTAAGGTAAGGGCAGTCACTTTTCTGCTCAAAGGAACTACATCGTTCACGAAGCTCACACGTTTCTCATCTTAACTGACAAGCATTGGATGTTAGAGGACCAGTGCATTTTATCAGTTTCAGAAGAAGATTTGGACTACATATAGTCAGTATGTGTAGGAAACACCGTTCTTTTGTTCTGGGCACTCTCAGATTTCCTGCTGTATTAGAGACTCTAGAAAGCAAGAGCATGCTTCTTGCTCTAAAGCAGAGTGTGATCCATGGATGAGAACTATGCTGTGTGTTTCCCTTCAGAAAAGGAGTTATATACCAGGCTCTTGTCTTCCTACAAGGAAGACTTCGTTTCAGGTAAGGGCAGTCACTTTTCAGCTCAAACGAACAACATCGTACACGGAGCTCACACTTTTCTCATCTTAATTGACGAGCATTGGATGTTAGAGGACCAGTGCTTTGTATCAGTTTCAGAAGCAGAGTTGGACTAGATATGTTCCGTATGTGTAGGAAACACTGTTCTTTTGTTCTGGGTACTCTCAGATTTCCTGCTGTATTAGAGACTCTAGAATGCAAGAGCGTGCTTCTTGTTCTAAAGCAGAGTGTGATCAATGGATGAGACAATGCTGTGTGTTTCACTTCAGAAATGGAGTTAAATCCCAGGCTCTGAGTCTTCCTACAAGCAAGACTTCAATTCAGGTAAGGGCAGTCACTTTTCTGCTCAAACGAACTACATTGTTTACGAAGCTCATACGTTTCTCATCTTAACTGACAAGCCTTGGATGTTAGATGGTCAGTGCTTAGTGTCAGTTTCAGAAGCAGATTTGGACTACATATGGTCTGTATGTGTAGGAAACACCGTTCTTTTGTTCTAGGCACATTCACGTTTCCTGCTCTCTTAGAGACTTTAGAAAGCAAGAGCGTGCTTCTCGCTCTAAAGCAGAGTGTGATCCATGGATGAGAACTATGCTGTGTGTTTCCCTTCAGAAATGGAGTTAAATCCCAGGCTCTGTGTCTTCCTACAAGCAAGACTTCGTTTCAGGTAAAGGCAGTCACTTTTCAGCTCAAACGAACTACATCGTTCCCTGAGCTCACACATTTCTCATCTTAACAGACAAGCATTGGATGTTAGAGGACCAGTGCTTTGTATCAGTTTCAAAAGAAGAGTTGGACTACATATGTTCCGTATGTGTAGGAAACACTGTTCTTTTGTTCTCTGCACACTCAGGTTTCCTGCTCTCTTTGAGACTCTAGAAAGCAAGAGCGTGCTTCTTGTTCTAAAGCAGAGTGTGATCAATGGATGAGACAATGCTGTGTGTTTCACTTCAGAAATGGAGTTAATTCCCATGCTCTGAGTCTCCCTACAAGCAAGAGTTCGTTTAAGGTAAGGGCAGTCACTTTTCTGCTCAAAGGAACTACATCGTTCACGAAGCTCACACGTTTCTCATCTTAACTGACAAGCATTGGATGTTAGAGGACCAGTGCATTGTATCAGTTTCAGAAGAAGATTTGGACTACATATAGTCAGTATGTGTAGGAAACACCGTTCTTTTGTTCAGGGCACTCTCAGATTTCCTGCTGTATTAGAGACTCTAGAAAGCAAGAACATGCTTCTTGCTCTAAAGCAGACTGTGATCCATGGATGAGAACTATGCTTTATGTTTCTGTTCAGAAATGGAGTTAAATCCCAGACTCTGTGTCTTCCTACAGGCAAGACTTCGTTTCAGGTAAGGGCAGTCACTTTTCAGCTCATACGAACTACAACGTTCACGAAGCTCACATGTTTCTCATCTTAATTGACAAGCATTGGATGTTACAGGACCAGTGCTTTGTATCAGTTTCAGAAGAAGAGTTGGACTAGATATGGTCCGTATGTGTAGGAAACACCGTTCCTTTGTTCTCAGCACACTCACATTTCCTGCTCTCTTAGAGACTTTAGAACGCAAGAGCGTGCTTCTCACTCTAAAGCAGAGTGTGATCCATGGATGAGAACTATGCTGTGTGTTTCCCTTCAGAAATGGAGTTAAATCCCAGGCTCTGTGTCTTCCTACAAGCAAGACTTCGTTTCAGGTAAGGGCAGTCACTTTTCAGCTCAAACGAACTACATCATTCACTGAACTCACACGTTTCTCATCTTAACAGACAAGCATTGAATGTTAGAGGACCAGTGCTTTGTATCAGTTAAAGAAGCAGAGTTGGACTAGATATGGTCCATATGTGTAGGAAACACCGTTCTTTTGTTCTCAGCACACTCACGTTTCCTTCTGTCTTAGAGATTCTAGAAAGCAAGAGCGTGCTTCTTGTTCTAAAGCAGAGTGTGATCAATGGATGAGACAATGCTGTGTGTTTCACTTCAGAAATGGAGTTAAATCCCATGCTCTGAGTCTCCCTACAAGCAAGACTTCGTTTAAGGTAAGGGCATTAACTTTTCTGCTCAAAGGAACTACATTGTTCACGAAGCTCACACGTTTCTCATCTTAACTGACAAGCATTGGATGTTAGAGGACCAGTGCATTGTATCAGTTTCAGAAGAAGATTTGGACTACATATAGTCAGTATGTGTAGGAAACACCGTTCTTTTGTTCTGGGCACTCTCAGATTTCCTGCTGTATTAGAGACTCTAGAAAGTAAGAGCATGCTTCTTGCTCTAAAGCAGAGTGTGATCCATGGATGAGAACTATGCTGTGTGTTTCCCTTCAGAAATGGAGTTAAATCCCAGACTCTGTGTCATCCTACAGGCAAGACTTCGTTTCAGGTAAGGGCAGTCACTTTTCAGCTCAAACGAACTACATCGTTCACGAAGCTCAAACGTTTCTCACCTTAACGGACAAGCATTGGATTTTAGAGGACCAGTGCTTTGTATCAGTTTAAGAAGCAGAGTTGGACTATATAATGTCCGTATGTGTAGGAAACACCGTTCTTTTGTTCTCAGCACACTCACGTTTCCTGCTCTCTTAGAGACTATAGAAAGCAAGAGCGTGATTCTTGTTCTGAAGCAGAGTGTGATCAATGGATGAGAAAATGCTGTGTGTTTCACTTCAGAAATGGAGTTAAATCCCATGCTCTGAGTCTCCCTACAAGCAAGACTTCATTTAAGTTAAGGGCAGTAACTTTTCTGCTCAAAGGAACTACATCGTTCACGAAGCTCCACGTTTCTCATCTTAACTGACAAGCATTGGATGTTAGAGGACCAGTGCATTGTATCAGTTTCAGAAGAAGATTTGGACTACATATAGTCAGTATGTGTAGGAAACACCGTTCTTTTGTTCTGGGCACTCTCAGATTTCCTGCTGTATTAGAGACTCTAGAAAGAAAGAGGATGCTTCTTGCTCTAAAGCAGAGTGTGATCCATGGATGAGAACTATGCTGTATGTTTCCCTTCAGAAATGGAGTTAAATCCCAGACTCTGTGTCATCCTACAGGCAAGACTTCGTTTCAGGTAAGGGCAGTCACTTTTCAGCTGAAACGAACTACATCGTTCACGAAGCTCAAACGTTTCTCATCTTAATTGACAAGCATTGGATGTTACAGGACCAGTGCTTTGTATCAGTTTCAGAAGAAGAGTTGGACTAGATATGGTCCGTATGTGTAGGAAACACCGTTCTTTTGTTCTCAGCACTCTCACGTTTCCTGCTCTCTTAGAGACTATAGAACGTAAGAGCGTGCTTCTCGCTCTAAAGCAGAGTGTGATCCATGGATGAGAACTATGCTGTGTGTTTCCCTTCAGAAATGGAGTTAAATCCCAGGCTCTGAGTCTTCCTACAAGCAAGACTTCAATTCAGGTAAGGGCAGTCACTTTTCTGCTCAAACGACCTACATCGTTCACGAAGCTCATACGTTTCTCATCTTAACTGACAAGCCTTGGATGTTAGATGGTCAGTGCTTAGTGTCAGTTTCAGAAGCAGATTTGGACTACATATGATCCGTATGTGTAGGAAACACCGTTCTTTTGTTCTAGGCACATTCACGTTTCCTGCTCTCTTAGAGACTTTAGAAAGCAAGAGCGTGCTTCTCGCTCTAAAGCAGAGTGTGATCCATGGATGAGAACTATGCTGTGTGTTTCCCTTCAGAAATGGAGTTAAATCCCAGGCTCTGTGTCTTCCTACAAGCAAGACTTCGTTTCAGGTAAAGGCAGTCACTTTTCAGCTCAAACGAACTACATCGTTCCCTCAGCTCACACATTTCTCATCTTAACTGACAAGCATTGGATGTTAGAGGACCAGTGCATTGTATCAGTTTCAGAAGAAGATTTGGACTACATATAGTCAGTATGTGTAGGAAACACCGTTCTTTTGTTCAGGGCACTCTCAGATTTCCTGCTGTATTAGAGACTCTAGAAAGCAAGAGCATGCTTCTTGCTCCAAAGCAGACTGTGATCCATGGATGAGAACTATGCTGTATGTTTCTGTTCAGAAATGGAGTTAAATCCCAGACTCTGTGTCTTCCTACAGGCAAGACTTCGTTTCAGGTAAGGGCAGTCACTTTTCAGCTCATACGAACTACATCGTTCCCTGAGCTCACACATTTCTCATCTTAACAGACAAGCATTGGATGTTAGAGGACCAGTGCTTTGTATCAGTTTCAGAATCAGAGTTGGACTAGATATGGTCCGTATGTGTAGGAAACACCGTTCTTTTGTTCTCAGCACACTCACGTTTCCTGCTCTCTTAGAGATTTTAGAAAGCAAGAGCGTGATTCTCGCTCTAAAGCAGAGTGTGATCAATGTTTGAGACAATGCTGTGTGTTTCACTTCAGAAATGGAGTTAAATCCCATGCTCTGAGTCTCCCTACAAGCAAGACTTCGTTTAAGGTAAGGGCAGTCACTTTTCTGCTCAAACGAACAACATCGTTCACGGAGCTCACACGTTTCTCATCTTAGCAGACAAGCATTGGATGTTAGAGGACCAGTGCTTTGTATCAGTTTCAGAATCCGAGTTGGACTAGATATGGTCCGTATGTGTAGGAAACACTGTTCTTTTGTTCTGGGTACCTCAGATTTCCTGCTGTATTAGAGACTCTAGAAAGCAAGAGCATGCTTCTTGCTCTAAAGCAGAGTGTGATCCATGGATGAGAACTATGCTGTGTGTTTCCCTTCAGAAATGGAGTTAAATCCCAGGCTCTGTGTCTTCCTACAAGCAAGAATTCGTATCAGGTAAGGGCAGTCACTTTTCAGCTCAAACGAACTACATCTTTCACGAAGCTCACACGTTTCTCATCTTAACAGACAAGCATTGGATTTTAGAGGACCAGTTCTCTGTATCAGTTTCAGAAGCAGAGTTGGACTATCTAATGTCCGTATGTGTAGGATACACCATTCATTTGTTCTCAGCACACTCACGTTTCCTGCTGTCTTAGAGACTCTAGAAAGCAAGAGCGTGCTTCCTGTTCTAAAGCAGAGTGTGATCAATGGATGATTACACTGCTGTGTGTTTTATTTCAGAAATGGATTAAATCCCAGGCTCTGAGTCTTCCTACAAGCAAGATTCAATTCAGGTAAGGGCAGTCACTTTTCTGCTCAAACGTACTACATCGTTCACGAAGCTCATACGTTTCTCATCTTAACTGACAAGCCTTGGATGTTAGATGGTCAGTGCTTAGTGTCAGTTTCAGAAGCAGATTTGGACTACATATGGTCCGTATATGTAGGAAACACCGTTCTTTTGTTCTAGGCACATTCACGTTTCCTGCTCTCTTAGAGACTTTAGAAAGCAAGAGCGTGCTTCTCGCTCTAAAGCAGAGTGTGATCCATGGATCAGAACTATGCTGTGTGTTTCCCTTCAGAAATGGAGTTAAATCCCAGGCTCTGTGTCTTCCTACAAGCAAGACTTCGTTTCAGGTAAAGGCAGTCACTTTTCAGCTCAAACGAACTACATCGTTCCCTGAGCTCACACATTTCTCATCTTAACAGACATGCATTGGATGTTAGAGGACCAGTGCTTTGTATCAGTTTCAGAAGAAGAGTTGGACTAGATATGGTCTGTATGTGTAGGAAACACGGTTCCTTTGTTCTCAGCACACTCACGTTTCCTTCTGTCTTAGAGATTCTAGAAAGCAAGAGCGTGCTTCTTGTTCTAAAGCAGAGTGTGATCAATGGATGAGACAATGCTGTGTGTTTCACTTCAGAAATGGAGTTAAATCCCATGCTCTGAGTCTCCCTACAAGCAAGACTTCGTTTAAGGTAAGGGCAGTCACTTTTCTGCTCAAAGGAACTACATTGTTCACGAAGCTCACACGTTTCTCATCTTAACTGACAAGCATTGGATGTTAGAGGACCAGTGCATTGTATCAGTTTCTGAAGAAGATTTGGACTACATATACTCAGTATGTGTAAGAAACACCGTTCTTTTGTTCTGGGCACACTCAGATTTCCTGCTGTATTAGAGACTCTAGAAAGCAAGAGCGTGCTTCTTGCTCTAAAGCAGAGTGTGATCCATGGATGAGAACTATGCTGTATGTTTCCCTTCAGAAATGGAGTTAAATCCCAGGCTCTGTGTCTTCCTACAAGCAAGACATCGTTTCAGGTAAGGGCAGTCACTTTTCAGCTCAAACGAACTACATCGTTCCCTGAGCTCACACATTTCTCATCTTAACAGACAAGCATTGGATGTTAGAGGACCAGTGCTTTGTATCAGTTTCAGAATCAGAGTTGGACTAGATATGATCCGTATGTGTAGGAAACACCGTTCTTTTGTTCTCAGCACACTCACGTTTCCTGCTCTCTTAGAGATTTTAGAAAGCAAGAGCGTGCTTCTCGCTCTAAAGCAGAGTGTGATCCATGGATGAGAACTATGCTGTGTGTTTCCCTTCACAAATGGAGTTAAATCCCATGCTCTGAGTCTCCCTACAAGCAAGACTTCGTTTAAGGTAAGGGCAGTCAATTTTCTGCTCAAAGGAACTACATCGTTCACGAAGCTCACACGTTTCTCATCTTAACTGACAAGCATTGGATGTTAAAGGACCAGTTAATTGTATCAGCTTCTGAAGAAGATTTGGACTACATATAGTCAGTATGTGTATGAAACACCGTTCTTTTGTTCTGGGCACACTCAGATTTCCTGCTGTATTAGAGACTCTAGAAAGCAAGAGCATGCTTCTTGCTCTAAAGCAGAGTGTGATCCATGGATGAGAACTATGCTGTGTGTTTCCCTTCAGAAAAGGAGTTAAATACCAGGCTCTGTGTCTTCCTACAAGGAAGACTTTGTTTCAGGTAAGGGCAGTCACTTTTCAGCTCAAACGAACAACATCGTTCACGGAGCTCACACAGTTCTCATCTTAATTGACAAGCATTGGATGTTAGAGGACCAGTGCTTTGTATCAGTTTCAGAAGCAGAGTTGGACTAGATATGGTCCGTATGTGTAGGAAACACCGGTCTTTTGTTCTGGGTACTCTCAGATTTCCTGCTGTATTAGAGACTCTAGAAAGCAAGAGCATGCTTCTTGCTCTAAAGCAGAGTGTGATCCATGGATGAGAACTATGCTGTATGTTTCCCTTCAGAAATGGAGTTAAATCCCAGACTCTGTGTCTTCCTACAGGCAAGACTTCGTTTCAGGTAAGGGCAGTCACTTTTCAGCTCAAACGAACTACATCTTTCACGAAGCTCACACGTTTCTCATCTTAACAGACAAGCATTGGATTTTAGAGGACCAGTTCTCTGTATCAGTTTCAGAAGCAGAGTTGGACTATCTAATGTCCGTATGTGTAGGATACACCATTCATTTGTTCTCAGCACACTCACGTTTCCTGCTGTCTTAGAGACTTTAGAAAGCAAGAGCGTGCTTCTCACTCTAAAGCAGAGTGTGATCCATGGATGAGAACTATGCTGTGTGTTTCCCTTCAGAAATGGAGTTAAATCCCAGGCTCTGTGTCTTCCTACAAGCAAGACTTCGTTTCAGGTAAGGACAGTCACTTTTCAGCTCAAAGGAACTACATCGTTCCCTGAGCTCACACATTTCTCATCTTAACAGACAAGCATTGGATGTTAGAGGACCAGTGCTTTCTATCAGTTTAAGAAGCAGAGTTGGACTAGATATGGTCCGTATGTGTAGGAAACACCTTTCTTTTGTTCTCAGCACACTCACGTTTCCTGCTGTCTTAGAGACTCTAGAAAACAAGAGCGTGCTTCTTGTTCTAAAGCAGAGTGTGATCAATGGATGAGACAATGCTGTGTGTTTCACTTCAGAAATAGAGTTAAATCCCATGCTCTGAGTCTCCCTACAAGCAAGACTTCGTTTAAGGTAAGGGCAGTCACTTTTCTGCTCAAAGGAACTACATCGTTCACGAAGCTCACACGTTTCTCATCTTAACTGACAAGCATTGGATGTTAGAGGACCAGTGCATTTTATCAGTTTCAGAAGAAGATTTGGACTACATATAGTCAGTATGTGTAGGAAACACCGTTCTTTTGTTCTGGGCACTCTCAGATTTCCTGCTGTATTAGAGACTCTAGAAAGCAAGAGCATGCTTCTTGCTCTAAAGCAGAGTGTGATCCATGGATGAGAACTATGCTGTGTGTTTCCCTTCAGAAAAGGAGTTATATACCAGGCTCTTGTCTTCCTACAAGGAAGACTTCGTTTCAGGTAAGGGCAGTCACTTTTCAGCTCAAACGAACAACATCGTACACGGAGCTCACACTTTTCTCATCTTAATTGACGAGCATTGGATGTTAGAGGACCAGTGCTTTGTATCAGTTTCAGAAGCAGAGTTGGACTAGATATGTTCCGTATGTGTAGGAAACACTGTTCTTTTGTTCTGGGTACTCTCAGATTTCCTGCTGTATTAGAGACTCTAGAATGCAAGAGCGTGCTTCTTGTTCTAAAGCAGAGTGTGATCAATGGATGAGACAATGCTGTGTGTTTCACTTCAGAAATGGAGTTAAATCCCAGGCTCTGAGTCTTCCTACAAGCAAGACTTCAATTCAGGTAAGGGCAGTCACTTTTCTGCTCAAACGAACTACATTGTTTACGAAGCTCATACGTTTCTCATCTTAACTGACAAGCCTTGGATGTTAGATGGTCAGTGCTTAGTGTCAGTTTCAGAAGCAGATTTGGACTACATATGGTCTGTATGTGTAGGAAACACCGTTCTTTTGTTCTAGGCACATTCACGTTTCCTGCTCTCTTAGAGACTTTAGAAAGCAAGAGCGTGCTTCTCGCTCTAAAGCAGAGTGTGATCCATGGATGAGAACTATGCTGTGTGTTTCCCTTCAGAAATGGAGTTAAATCCCAGGCTCTGTGTCTTCCTACAAGCAAGACTTCGTTTCAGGTAAAGGCAGTCACTTTTCAGCTCAAACGAACTACATCGTTCCCTGAGCTCACACATTTCTCATCTTAACAGACAAGCATTGGATGTTAGAGGACCAGTGCTTTGTATCAGTTTCAAAAGAAGAGTTGGACTACATATGTTCCGTATGTGTAGGAAACACTGTTCTTTTGTTCTCTGCACACTCAGGTTTCCTGCTCTCTTTGAGACTCTAGAAAGCAAGAGCGTGCTTCTTGTTCTAAAGCAGAGTGTGATCAATGGATGAGACAATGCTGTGTGTTTCACTTCAGAAATGGAGTTAATTCCCATGCTCTGAGTCTCCCTACAAGCAAGAGTTCGTTTAAGGTAAGGGCAGTCACTTTTCTGCTCAAAGGAACTACATCGTTCACGAAGCTCACACGTTTCTCATCTTAACTGACAAGCATTGGATGTTAGAGGACCAGTGCATTGTATCAGTTTCAGAAGAAGATTTGGACTACATATAGTCAGTATGTGTAGGAAACACCGTTCTTTTGTTCAGGGCACTCTCAGATTTCCTGCTGTATTAGAGACTCTAGAAAGCAAGAACATGCTTCTTGCTCTAAAGCAGACTGTGATCCATGGATGAGAACTATGCTTTATGTTTCTGTTCAGAAATGGAGTTAAATCCCAGACTCTGTGTCTTCCTACAGGCAAGACTTCGTTTCAGGTAAGGGCAGTCACTTTTCAGCTCATACGAACTACAACGTTCACGAAGCTCACATGTTTCTCATCTTAATTGACAAGCATTGGATGTTACAGGACCAGTGCTTTGTATCAGTTTCAGAAGAAGAGTTGGACTAGATATGGTCCGTATGTGTAGGAAACACCGTTCCTTTGTTCTCAGCACACTCACATTTCCTGCTCTCTTAGAGACTTTAGAACGCAAGAGCGTGCTTCTCACTCTAAAGCAGAGTGTGATCCATGGATGAGAACTATGCTGTGTGTTTCCCTTCAGAAATGGAGTTAAATCCCAGGCTCTGTGTCTTCCTACAAGCAAGACTTCGTTTCAGGTAAGGGCAGTCACTTTTCAGCTCAAACGAACTACATCATTCACTGAACTCACACGTTTCTCATCTTAACAGACAAGCATTGAATGTTAGAGGACCAGTGCTTTGTATCAGTTAAAGAAGCAGAGTTGGACTAGATATGGTCCATATGTGTAGGAAACACCGTTCTTTTGTTCTCAGCACACTCACGTTTCCTTCTGTCTTAGAGATTCTAGAAAGCAAGAGCGTGCTTCTTGTTCTAAAGCAGAGTGTGATCAATGGATGAGACAATGCTGTGTGTTTCACTTCAGAAATGGAGTTAAATCCCATGCTCTGAGTCTCCCTACAAGCAAGACTTCGTTTAAGGTAAGGGCATTAACTTTTCTGCTCAAAGGAACTACATTGTTCACGAAGCTCACACGTTTCTCATCTTAACTGACAAGCATTGGATGTTAGAGGACCAGTGCATTGTATCAGTTTCAGAAGAAGATTTGGACTACATATAGTCAGTATGTGTAGGAAACACCGTTCTTTTGTTCTGGGCACTCTCAGATTTCCTGCTGTATTAGAGACTCTAGAAAGTAAGAGCATGCTTCTTGCTCTAAAGCAGAGTGTGATCCATGGATGAGAACTATGCTGTGTGTTTCCCTTCAGAAAAGGAGTTAAATACCAGGCTCTTGTCTTCCTACAAGGAAGACTTTGTTTCAGGTAAGGGCAGTCACTTTTCAGCTCAAACAAACAGCATCGTTCACGGAGCTCACACTTTTCTCATCTTAATTTACGAGCATTGGATGTTAGAGGACCAGTGCTTTGTATCAGTTTCAGAAGCAGAGTTGGACTAGATATGGTCCGTATGTGTAGGAAACACTGTTCTTTTGTTCTGGGTACTCTCAGATTTCCTGCTGTATTAGAGACTCTAGAAAGCAAGAGCATGCTTCTTGCTCTAAAGCAGAGTGTGATCCATGGATGAGAACTATGCTGTGTGTTTCCCTTCAGAAATGGAGTTAAATCCCAGGCTCTGTGTCTTCCTACAAGCAAGACTTCGTTTCAGGTAAGGGCAGTCACTTTTCAGCTCAAACGAACTACATCTTTCACGAAGCTCACACGTTTCTCATCTTAACAGACAAGCATTGGATTTTAGAGGACCAGTTCTCTGTATCAGTTTCAGAAGCAGAGTTGGACTATCTAATGTCCGTATGTGTAGGATACACCATTCATTTTTTCTCAGCACACTCACGTTTCCTGCTTTCTTAGAGACTCTAGAAAGCAAGAGCGTGCTTCCTGTTCTAAAGCACAGTGTGATCAATGGATGATTACACTGCTGTGTGTTTTACTTCAGAAATGGATTTAAATCCCAGGCTCTGAGTCTTCCTACAAGCAAGACTTCAATTCAGGTAAGGGCAGTCACTTTTCTGCTCAAACGACCTACATCATTCACGAAGCTCACACGTTTCTCATCTTAACTGACAAGCATTGGATGTTGGAGGACCAGTGCATTGTATCAGTTTCTGAAGAAGATTTGGACGACATATAGTCAGTATTTGTAGGAAACACCGTTCTTTTGTTCTGGGCACACTCAGATTTCCTGCTCTATTAGAGACTCTAGAAAGCAAGAGCATGCTTCTTGCTCTAAAGCAGAGTGTGATCCATGGATGAGAACTATGCTGTGTGTTTCCCTTCCGAAAAGGAGTTAAATCCCAGGCTCTTTGTCTTCCTACAAGCAAGACTTCGTTTCAGGTAAGGGCCGTCACTTTTCAGTTCAAAGTAACTACATCATTCTCAAAGGTCACACGTTTCTCATCTTAACAGACAAGCATTGGATGTTAGAGGACCAGTGCTTTGTATCAGTTTCAGAAGCAGAGTTGGACTAGATATGGTCCGTATGTGTAGGAAACACCGTTCTTTTGTTCTCAGCACATTCATGTTTCCTGCTCTCTTAGAGAATTTAAAAAGCAAGAGCCTGCTTCTCACTCTAAAGCAGAGTGTGATCCATGGATGAGAACTATGCTGTGTGTTTCCCTTCAGAAATGGAGTTAAATCCCAGGCTCTGTGTCTTCCTACAAGCAAGACTTCGTTTCAGGTAAGGGCAGTCACTTTTCAGCTCAAACGAACTACATCGTTCCCTGAGCTCACACGTTTCTCATCTTAACAGACAAGCATTGGATGTTAAAGGACCAGTGCATTGTATCAGTTTCTGAAGAAGATTTGGACTACATATAGTCAGTATGTGTATGAAACACGGTCCTTTTGTTCTGGGCACACTCAGATTTCCTGCTGTATTAGAGACTCTAGAAAGCAAGAGCATGCTTCTTGCTCTAAAGCAGAGTGTGATCCATGGATGAGAACTATGCTGTGTGTTTCCCTTCAGAAAAGGAGTTAAATACTAGGCTCTGTGTCTTCCTACAAGGAAGACTTTGTTTCAGGTAAGGGCAGTCACTTTTCAGCTCAAACGAACAACATCATTCACGGAGCTCACACGTTTCTCATCTTAATTGACAAGCATTGGATGTTAGAGGACCAGTGCTTTGTATCAGTTTCAGAAGCAGAGTTGGACTAGATATGGTCCGTATGTGTAGGAAACACCGTTCTTTTGTTCTGGGTACTCTCAGATTTCCTGCTGTATTAGAGACTCCAGAAAGCAAGAGCATGCTTCTTGCTCTAAAGCAGAGTGTGATCCATGGATGAGAACTATGCTGTATGTTTCCCTTCAGAAATGGAGTTAAATCCCAGACTCTGTGTCTTCCTACAGGCAAGACTTCGTTTCAGGTAAGGGCAGTCACTCTTCAGCTCAAACGAACTACATCTTTCACGAAGCTCACACGTTTCTCATCTTAACAGACAAGCATTGGATTTTAGAGGACCTGTTCTCTGTATCAGTTTCAGAAGCAGAGTTGGACTATATAATGTCCGTATGTGTAGGGTACACCATTCATTTGTTCTCAGCACACTCACGTTTCCTGCTGTCTTAGAGACTCTAGAAAGCAAGAGCGTGCTTCCTGTTCTAAAGCAGAGTGTGATCAATGGATGATTACACTGCTGTGTGTTTTACTTCAGAAATGGATTTAAATCCCAGACTCTGAGTCTTCCTACAAGCAAGACTTCAATTCAGGTAAGGGCAGTCACTTTTCTGCTCAAACGAACTACATCGTTCACGGAGCTCACACGTTTCTCATCTTAACAGACAAGCATTGGATGTTAGAGGACCAGTGCTTTGTATCAGTTTCAAAAGCAGAGTTGGACTAGATATGGTCCGTATGTGTAGGAAACACCGTTCTTTTGTTCTCAGCACACTCATGTTTCCTGCTCTCTTAGAGACTTTAGAAAGCAAGAGCGTGCTTCTCACTCTAAAGCAGAGTGTGATCCATGGATGAGAACTATGCTGTGTGTTTCCTTTCAGAAATGGAGTTAAATCCCATGCTCTGTGTCTTCCTACAAGCAAGACTTCATTTCAGGTAAGGGCAGTCACTTTTCAGCTCAAAGGAACTACACCGTTCCCTGAGCTCACACATTTCTCATCTTAACAGAGAAGCATTGGATGTTAGAGGACCAGTGCTTTCTATCAGTTTAAGAAGCAGAGTTGGACTAGACATGGTCCGTATGTGTAGGAAACACCTTTCTTTTGTTCTCAGCACACTCACGTTTCCTGCTGTCTTAGAGACTCTAGAAAACAAGAGCGTGCTTCTTGTTCTAAAGCAGAGTGTGATCAATGGATGAGACAATGCTGTGTGTTTCACTTCAGAAATAGAGTTAAATCCCATGCTCTGAGTCTCCCTACAAGCAAGACTTCGTTTAAGGTAAGGGCAGTCACTTTTCTGCTCAAAGGAACTACATCGTTCACGAAGCTCACACGTTTCTCATCTTAACTGACAAGCATTGGATGTTAGAGGACCAGTGCATTTTATCAGTTTCAGAAGAAGATTTGGACTACATATAGTCAGTATGTGTAGGAAACACCGTTCTTTTGTTCTGGGCACTCTCAGATTTCCTGCTGTATTAGAGACTCTAGAAAGTAAGAGCATGCTTCTTGCTCTAAAGCAGAGTGTGATCCATGGATGAGAACTATGCTGTGTGTTTCCCTTCAGAAAAGGAGTTAAATACCAGGCTCTTGTCTTCCTACAAGGAAGACTTCGTTTCAGGTAAGGGCAGTCACTTTTCAGCTCAAACAAACAACATCGTTCACGGAGCTCACACTTTTCTCATCTTAATTTACGAGCATTGGATGTTAGAGGACCAGTGCTTTGTATCAGTTTCAGAAGCAGAGTTGGACTAGATATGGTCCGTATGTGTAGGAAACACTGTTCTTTTGTTCTGGGTACTCTCAGATTTCCTGCTGTATTAGAGACTCTAGAAAGCAAGAGCATGCTTCTTGCTCTAAAGCAGAGTGTGATCCATGGATGAGAACTATGCTGTGTGTTTCCCTTCAGAAATGGAGTTAAATCCCAGGCTCTGTGTCTTCCTACAAGCAAGACTTCGTTTCAGGTAAGGGCAGTCACTTTTCAGCTCAAACGAACTACATCTTTCACGAAGCTCACACGTTTCTCATCTTAACAGACAAGCATTGGATTTTAGAGGACCAGTTCTCTGTATCAGTTTCAGAAGCAGAGTTGGACTATCTAATGTCCGTATGTGTAGGATACACCATTCATTTTTTCTCAGCACACTCACGTTTCCTGCTGTCTTAGAGACTCTAGAAAGCAAGAGCGTGCTTCCTGTTCTAAAGCAGAGTGTGATCAATGGATGATTACACTGCTGTGTGTTTTACTTCAGAAATGGATTTAAATCCCAGGCTCTGAGTCTTCCTACAAGCAAGACTTCAATTCAGGTAAGGGCAGTCACTTTTCTGCTCAAACGACCTACATCGTTCACGAAGCTCACACGTTTCTCATCTTAACTGACAAGCATTGGATGTTGGAGGACCAGTGCATTGTATCAGTTTCTGAAGAAGATTTGGACGACATATAGTCAGTATTTGTAGGAAACACCGTTCTTTTTTTCTGGGCACACTCAGATTTCCTGCTCTATTAGAGACTCTAGAAAGCAAGAGCATGCTTCTTGCTCTAAAGCAGAGTGTGATCCATGGATGAGAACTATGCTGTGTGTTTCCCTTCCGAAAAGGAGTTAAATCCCAGGCTCTGTGTCTTCCTACAAGCAAGACTTCGTTTCAGGTAAGGGCAGTCACTTTTCAGTTCAAAGTAACTACATCATTCTCAAAGGTCACACGTTTCTCATCTTAACAGACAAGCATTGGATGTTAGAGGACCAGTGCTTTGTATCAGTTTCAGAAGCAGAGTTGGACTAGATATGGTCCGTATGTGTAGGAAACACCATTCTTTTGTTCTCAGCACATTCATGTTTCCTGCTCTCTTAGAGAATTTAAAAAGCAAGAGCCTGCTTCTCACTCTAAAGCAGAGTGTGATCCATGGATGAGAACTATGCTGTGTGTTTCCCTTCAGAAATGGAGTTAAATCCCAGGCTCTGTGTCTTCCTACAAGCAAGACTTCGTTTCAGGTAAGGGCAGTCACTTTTCAGCTCAAACGAACTACATCGTTCCCTGAGCTCACACATTTCTCATCTTAACAGACAAGGATTGGATGTTAGAGGACCAGTGCTTTGTATCAGTTTCAGAAGCAGAGTTGGACTAGATATGGTCCGTATGTGTAGGAAACACCATTCAATTTTTCTCAGCACACTCACGTTTCCTGCTGTCTTAGAGACTCTAGAAAGCAAGAGCGTGCTTCTTGTTCTAAAGCAGAGTGTGATCAATGTTTGAGACAATGCTGTGTGTTTCACTTCAGAAATGGAGTTAAATCCCATGCTCTGAGTCTCCCTACAAGCAAGACTTCGTTTAAGGTAAGGGCAGTCACTTTTCTGCTCAAATGGAACTACATCGTTCACGAAGCTCACACGTTTCTCATCTTAACTGACAAGCATTGGATGTTAAAGGACCAGTGCATTGTATCAGTTTCTGAAGAAGATTTGGACTACATATAGTCAGTATGTGTATGAAACACGGTCCTTTTGTTCTGGGCACACTCAGATTTCCTGCTGTATTAGAGACTCTAGAAAGCAAGAGCATGCTTCTTGCTCTAAAGCAGAGTGTGATCCATGGATGAGAACTATGCTGTGTGTTTCCCTTCAGAAAAGGAGTTAAATACCAGGCTCTGTGTCTTCCTACAAGGAAGACTTTGTTTCAGGTAAGGGCAGTCACTTTTCAGCTCAAACGAACAACATCATTCACGGAGCTCACACGTTTCTCATCTTAATTGACAAGCATTGGATGTTAGAGGACCAGTGCTTTGTATCAGTTTCAGAAGCAGAGTTGGACTAGATATGGTCCGTATGTGTAGGAAACACCGTTCTTTTGTTCTGGGTACTCTCAGATTTCCTGCTGTATTAGAGACTCCAGAAAGCAAGAGCATGCTTCTTGCTCTAAAGCAGAGTGTGATCCATGGATGAGAACTATGCTGTATGTTTCCCTTCAGAAATGGAGTTAAATCCCAGACTCTGTGTCTTCCTACAGGCAAGACTTCGTTTCAGGTAAGGGCAGTCACTCTTCAGCTCAAACGAACTACATCTTTCACGAAGCTCACACGTTTCTCATCTTAACAGACAAGCATTGGATTTTAGAGGACCTGTTCTCTGTATCAGTTTCAGAAGCAGAGTTGGACTATATAATGTCCGTATGTGTAGGATACACCATTCATTTGTTCTCAGCACACTCACTTTTCCTGCTGTCTTAGAGACTCTAGAAATCAAGAGCGTGCTTCCTGTTCTAAAGCAGAGTGTGATCAATGGATGATTACACTGCTGTGTGTTTTACTTCAGAAATGGATTTAAATCCCAGGCTCTGAGTCTTCCTACAAGCAAGACTTCAATTCAGGTAAGGGCAGTCACTTTTCTGCTCAAACGAACTACATCGTTCACGGAGCTCACACGTTTCTCATCTTAACAGACAAGCATTGGATGTTAGAGGACCAGTGCTTTGTATCAGTTTCAAAAGCAGAGTTGGACTAGATATGGTCCGTATGTGTAGGAAACACCGTTCTTTTGTTCTCAGCACACTCATGTTTCCTACTCTCTTAGAGACTTTAGAAAGCAAGACAGTGCTTCTCACTCTAAAGCAGAGTGTGATCCATGGATGAGAACTATGCTGTGTGTTTCCTTTCAGAAATGGAGTTAAATCCCAGGCTCTGTGTCTTCCTACAAGCAAGTCTTCGTTTCAGGTAAGGGCAGTCACTTTTCAGCTCAAAGGAACTACATCGTTCCCTGAGCTCACACATTTCTCATCTTAACAGACAAGCATTGGATGTTAGAGGACCAGTGCTTTCTATCAGTTTAAGAAGCAGAGTTTGACTAGACATGGTCCGTGTGTGTAGGAAACACCGTTCTTTTGTTCTCAGCACACTCATGTTTCCTGCTTTCTTAGAGACTTTAAAAAGCAAGAGCCTGCTTCTCACTCTAAAGCAGAGTGTGATCCATGGATGAGAACTATGCTGTGTGTTTCCCTTCAGAAATGGAGTTAAATCCCAGGCTCTGTGTCTTCCTACAAGCAAGACTTCGTTTCATGTAAGGGCAGTCACTTTTCAGCTCAAACGAACTACATCGTTCCCTGAGCTCACACGTTTCTCATCTTAACAGACAAGCATTGGATGTTAGAGGACCAGTGCTTTCTATCAGTTTAAGAAGCAGAGTTGGACTAGATATGGTCCGTATGTGTAGGAAACACCTTTCTTTTGTTCTCAGCACGCTCACGTTTCCTGCTGTCTTAGAGACTCTAGAAATCAAGAGCGTGCTTCTTGTTCTAAAGCAGAGTGTGATCAATGGATGAGACAATGCTGTGTGTTTCACTTCAGAAATAGAGTTAAATCCCATGCTCTGAGTCTCCCTACAAGCAAGACTTCATTTAAGTTAAGGGCAGTCACTTTTCTGCTCAAAGGAACTACACCGTTCACGAAGCTCACACGTTTCTCATCTTAACAGACAAGCATTGGATTTTAGAGGACCAGTTCTCTGTATCAGTTTCAGAAGCAGAGTTGGACTATATAATGTCCGTATATGTAGGATACACCATTCATTTGTTCTCAGCACACTCACGTTTCCTGCTGTCTTAGAGACTCTAGAAAGAAAGAGCGTGCTTCCTGTACTAAAGCAGAGTGTGATCAATGGATGATTACACTGCTGTGTGTTTTACTTCAGAAATGGATTTAAATCCCAGGCTCTGTGTCTTCCTACAAGCAAGACTTCATTTCAGGTAAGGGCAGTCACTTTTCTGCTCAAAGGAACTACATCGTTCACGAAGTTCACACGTTTCTCATCTTAACTGACAAGCATTGGATGTTAGAGGAGCAGTGCATTGTATCAGTTTCAGAAGCAGAGTTGGACTAGATATGGTGCGTATGTGTAGGAAACACCGTTCTTTTGTTCTCAGCACACTCATGTTTCCTGCTCTCTTAGAGACTTTAGAAAGCAAGAGCGTGCTTCTTGCTCTAAAGCAGAGTGTGATCCATGGATGAGAACTATGCTGTGTGTTTCCCTTCAGAAATGGAGTTAAATCCCAGGCTCTGTGTCTTCCTTCAAGCAAGACTACATTCAGGTAAGGGCAGTCACTTTTCAGCTCAAACGAACTACATCGTTCCCTGAGCTCACACGTTTCTCATCTTAACAGACAAGCATTGGATGTTAGAGGACCAGTGCTTTCTATCAGTTTAAGAAGCAGAGTTGGACTAGATATGGTCCGTATGTGGAGGAAACACCTTTCTTTTGTTCTCAGCACACTCACGTTTCCTACTGTCTTAGAGACTCTAGAAAGCAAGAGCATGCTTCTTGTTCTAAAGCAGAGTGTGATCCATGGATGAGAACTATGCTGTGTGCTTCCCTTCAGAAAAGGAGATAAATCCCAGGCTCTGTGTCTTCCTACAAGCAAGACTTCGTTTCAGGTAAGGGCAGTCACTCTTCAGCTCAAACGAACTACATCTTTCACGAAGCTCACACGTTTCTCATCTTAACAGACAAGCATTGGATTTTAGAGGACCTGTTCTCTGTATCAGTTTCAGAAGCAGAGTTGGACTATATAATGTCCGTATGTGTAGGATACACCATTCATTTGTTCTCAGCACACTCACGTTTCCTGCTGTCTTAGAGACTCTAGAAATCAAGAGCGTGCTTCCTGTTCTAAAGCAGAGTGTGATCAATGGATGATTACACTGCTGTGTGTTTTACTTCAGAAATGGATTTAAATCCCAGGCTCTGAGTCTTCCTACAAGCAAGACTTCAATTCAGGTAAGGGCAGTCACTTTTCTGCTCAAACGAACTACATCGTTCACGGAGCTCACACGTTTCTCATCTTAACAGACAAGCATTGGATGTTAGAGGACCAGTGCTTTGTATCAGTTTCAAAAGCAGAGTTGGACTAGATATGGTCCGTATGTGTAGGAAACACCGTTCTTTTGTTCTCAGCACACTCATGTTTCCTACTCTCTTAGAGACTTTAGAAAGCAAGACAGTGCTTCTCACTCTAAAGCAGAGTGTGATCCATGGATGAGAACTATGCTGTGTGTTTCCTTTCAGAAATGGAGTTAAATCCCAGGCTCTGTGTCTTCCTACAAGCAAGACTTCGTTTCAGGTAAGGGCAGTCACTTTTCAGCTCAAAGGAACTACATCGTTCCCTGAGCTCACACATTTCTCATCTTAACAGACAAGCATTGGATGTTAGAGGACCAGTGCTTTCTATCAGTTTAAGAAGCAGAGTTTGACTAGACATGGTCCGTGTGTGTAGGAAACACCGTTCTTTTGTTCTCAGCACACTCATGTTTCCTGCTTTCTTAGAGACTTTAAAAAGCAAGAGCCTGCTTCTCACTCTAAAGCAGAGTGTGATCCATGGATGAGAACTATGCTGTGTGTTTCCTTTCAGAAATGGAGTTAAATCCCAGGCTCTGTGTCTTCCTACAAGCAAGACTTCGTTTCAGGTAAGGGCAGTCACTTTTCAGCTCAAAGGAACTACATCGTTCCCTGAGCTCACACATTTCTCATCTTAACAGACAAGCATTGGATGTTAGAGGACCAGTGCTTTCTATCAGTTTAAGAAGCAGAGTTTGACTAGACATGGTCCGTGTGTGTAGGAAACACCGTTCTTTTGTTCTCAGCACACTCATGTTTCCTGCTTTCTTAGAGACTTTAAAAAGCAAGAGCCTGCTTCTCACTCTAAAGCAGAGTGTGATCCATGGATGAGAACTATGCTGTGTGTTTCCCTTCAGAAATGGAGTTAAATCCCAGGCTCTGTGTCTTCCTACAAGCAAGACTTCGTTTCATGTAAGGGCAGTCACTTTTCAGCTCAAACGAACTACATCGTTCCCTGAGCTCACACGTTTCTCATCTTAACAGACAAGCATTGGATGTTAGAGGACCAGTGCTTTCTATCAGTTTAAGAAGCAGAGTTGGACTAGATATGGTCCGTATGTGTAGGAAACACCTTTCTTTTGTTCTCAGCACGCTCACGTTTCCTGCTGTCTTAGAGACTCTAGAAATCAAGAGCGTGCTTCTTGTTCTAAAGCAGAGTGTGATCAATGGATGAGACAATGCTGTGTGTTTCACTTCAGAAATAGAGTTAAATCCCATGCTCTGAGTCTCCCTACAAGCAAGACTTCATTTAAGTTAAGGGCAGTCACTTTTCTGCTCAAAGGAACTACACCGTTCACGAAGCTCACACGTTTCTCATCTTAACAGACAAGCATTGGATTTTAGAGGACCAGTTCTCTGTATCAGTTTCAGAAGCAGAGTTGGACTATATAATGTCCGTATATGTAGGATACACCATTCATTTGTTCTCAGCACACTCACGTTTCCTGCTGTCTTAGAGACTCTAGAAAGAAAGAGCGTGCTTCCTGTACTAAAGCAGAGTGTGATCAATGGATGATTACACTGCTGTGTGTTTTACTTCAGAAATGGATTTAAATCCCAGGCTCTGTGTCTTCCTACAAGCAAGACTTCATTTCAGGTAAGGGCAGTCACTTTTCTGCTCAAAGGAACTACATCGTTCACGAAGTTCACACGTTTCTCATCTTAACTGACAAGCATTGGATGTTAGAGGAGCAGTGCATTGTATCAGTTTCAGAAGCAGAGTTGGACTAGATATGGTGCGTATGTGTAGGAAACACCGTTCTTTTGTTCTCAGCACACTCATGTTTCCTGCTCTCTTAGAGACTTTAGAAAGCAAGAGCGTGCTTCTTGCTCTAAAGCAGAGTGTGATCCATGGATGAGAACTATGCTGTGTGTTTCCCTTCAGAAATGGAGTTAAATCCCAGGCTCTGTGTCTTCCTTCAAGCAAGACTACATTCAGGTAAGGGCAGTCACTTTTCAGCTCAAACGAACTACATCGTTCCCTGAGCTCACACGTTTCTCATCTTAACAGACAAGCATTGGATGTTAGAGGACCAGTGCTTTCTATCAGTTTAAGAAGCAGAGTTGGACTAGATATGGTCCGTATGTGGAGGAAACACCTTTCTTTTGTTCTCAGCACACTCACGTTTCCTACTGTCTTAGAGACTCTAGAAAGCAAGAGCATGCTTCTTGTTCTAAAGCAGAGTGTGATCCATGGATGAGAACTATGCTGTGTGCTTCCCTTCAGAAAAGGAGATAAATCCCAGGCTCTGTGTCTTCCTACAAGCAAGACTTCGTTTCAGGTAAGGGCAGTCACTCTTCAGCTCAAACGAACTACATCTTTCACGAAGCTCACACGTTTCTCATCTTAACAGACAAGCATTGGATTTTAGAGGACCTGTTCTCTGTATCAGTTTCAGAAGCAGAGTTGGACTATATAATGTCCGTATGTGTAGGATACACCATTCATTTGTTCTCAGCACACTCACGTTTCCTGCTGTCTTAGAGACTCTAGAAATCAAGAGCGTGCTTCCTGTTCTAAAGCAGAGTGTGATCAATGGATGATTACACTGCTGTGTGTTTTACTTCAGAAATGGATTTAAATCCCAGGCTCTGAGTCTTCCTACAAGCAAGACTTCAATTCAGGTAAGGGCAGTCACTTTTCTGCTCAAACGAACTACATCGTTCACGGAGCTCACACGTTTCTCATCTTAACAGACAAGCATTGGATGTTAGAGGACCAGTGCTTTGTATCAGTTTCAAAAGCAGAGTTGGACTAGATATGGTCCGTATGTGTAGGAAACACCGTTCTTTTGTTCTCAGCACACTCATGTTTCCTACTCTCTTAGAGACTTTAGAAAGCAAGACAGTGCTTCTCACTCTAAAGCAGAGTGTGATCCATGGATGAGAACTATGCTGTGTGTTTCCTTTCAGAAATGGAGTTAAATCCCAGGCTCTGTGTCTTCCTACAAGCAAGACTTCGTTTCAGGTAAGGGCAGTCACTTTTCAGCTCAAAGGAACTACATCGTTCCCTGAGCTCACACATTTCTCATCTTAACAGACAAGCATTGGATGTTAGAGGACCAGTGCTTTCTATCAGTTTAAGAAGCAGAGTTTGACTAGACATGGTCCGTGTGTGTAGGAAACACCGTTCTTTTGTTCTCAGCACACTCATGTTTCCTGCTTTCTTAGAGACTTTAAAAAGCAAGAGCCTGCTTCTCACTCTAAAGCAGAGTGTGATCCATGGATGAGAACTATGCTGTGTGTTTCCCTTCAGAAATGGAGTTAAATCCCAGGCTCTGTGTCTTCCTACAAGCAAGACTTCGTTTCATGTAAGGGCAGTCACTTTTCAGCTCAAACGAACTACATCGTTCCCTGAGCTCACACGTTTCTCATCTTAACAGACAAGCATTGGATGTTAGAGGACCAGTGCTTTCTATCAGTTTAAGAAGCAGAGTTGGACTAGATATGGTCCGTATGTGTAGGAAACACCTTTCTTTTGTTCTCAGCACGCTCACGTTTCCTGCTGTCTTAGAGACTCTAGAAATCAAGAGCGTGCTTCTTGTTCTAAAGCAGAGTGTGATCAATGGATGAGACAATGCTGTGTGTTTCACTTCAGAAATAGAGTTAAATCCCATGCTCTGAGTCTCCCTACAAGCAAGACTTCATTTAAGTTAAGGGCAGTCACTTTTCTGCTCAAAGGAACTACACCGTTCACGAAGCTCACACGTTTCTCATCTTAACAGACAAGCATTGGATTTTAGAGGACCAGTTCTCTGTATCAGTTTCAGAAGCAGAGTTGGACTATATAATGTCCGTATATGTAGGATACACCATTCATTTGTTCTCAGCACACTCACGTTTCCTGCTGTCTTAGAGACTCTAGAAAGAAAGAGCGTGCTTCCTGTACTAAAGCAGAGTGTGATCAATGGATGATTACACTGCTGTGTGTTTTACTTCAGAAATGGATTTAAATCCCAGGCTCTGTGTCTTCCTACAAGCAAGACTTCATTTCAGGTAAGGGCAGTCACTTTTCTGCTCAAAGGAACTACATCGTTCACGAAGTTCACACGTTTCTCATCTTAACTGACAAGCATTGGATGTTAGAGGAGCAGTGCATTGTATCAGTTTCAGAAGCAGAGTTGGACTAGATATGGTGCGTATGTGTAGGAAACACCGTTCTTTTGTTCTCAGCACACTCATGTTTCCTGCTCTCTTAGAGACTTTAGAAAGCAAGAGCGTGCTTCTTGCTCTAAAGCAGAGTGTGATCCATGGATGAGAACTATGCTGTGTGTTTCCCTTCAGAAATGGAGTTAAATCCCAGGCTCTGTGTCTTCCTTCAAGCAAGACTACATTCAGGTAAGGGCAGTCACTTTTCAGCTCAAACGAACTACATCGTTCCCTGAGCTCACACGTTTCTCATCTTAACAGACAAGCATTGGATGTTAGAGGACCAGTGCTTTCTATCAGTTTAAGAAGCAGAGTTGGACTAGATATGGTCCGTATGTGGAGGAAACACCTTTCTTTTGTTCTCAGCACACTCACGTTTCCTACTGTCTTAGAGACTCTAGAAAGCAAGAGCATGCTTCTTGTTCTAAAGCAGAGTGTGATCCATGGATGAGAACTATGCTGTGTGCTTCCCTTCAGAAAAGGAGATAAATCCCAGGCTCTGTGTCTTCCTACAAGCAAGACTTCGTTTCAGGTAAGGGCAGTCACTTTTCACCTCAAACGAACTACATCGTTCCCTGAGCTCACACGTTTCTCATCTTAACAGACAAGCATTGGATTTTAGAGGACCAGTTCTTTGTATCCGTTTCAGAAGCAGAGTTGGACTATATAATGTCCGTATATGTAGGATACACCATTCTTTTGTTCTCAGCACACTCACGTTTCCTGCTGTCTTAGAGACTCTAGAAAGCAACAGCGTGCTTCCTGTTCTAAAGCAGAGTGTGATCAATGGATGATTACACTGCTGTGTGTTTTACTTCAGAAATGGATTTAAATCCCAGGCTATGAGTCTTCCAACAAGCAAGACTTCAATTCAGGTAAGGGCAGTCACTTTTCTGCTCAAATGAACTACATCGTTCACGAAGCTCACACGTTTCTCATCTTAATTGACAAGCATTGGATGTTAGAGGACCAGTGCTTTGTATCAGTTTCAGAAGAAGAGTTGGACTAGATATGGTCCGTATGTGTAGGAAACACCGTTCATTTGTTCTCAGCACACTCACGTGTCCTGCTCTCTTAGAGACTTTAGAAAGCAAGAGCATGCTTCTCGCTCTAAAGAGAGTGTGATCCATGGATGAGACCTATGCTGTGTGTTTCCCTTCAGAAATGGAGTTAAATCCCAGGCTCTGTGTCTTCCTACAAGCAAGACTTCGTTTCAGGTAAGGGCAGTCACTTTTCAGCTTAAACGAACTACATCGTTCACTGAGCTCACATGTTTCTCATCTTAACAGACAATCATTGGATGTTAGAGCACCAGTGCTTTCTATCAGTTTAAGAAGCAGAGTTGGACTAGATATGATCCGTATGTGTAGGAAACACCTTTCTTTTGTTCTCAGCACACTCACGTTTCCTGCTGTCTTAGAGACTCTAGAAAGCAAGAGCGTTCTTCTTGTTCTAAAGCAGAGTGTGATCAATGGATGAGACAATGCTGTGTGTTTCACTTCAGAAATGGAGTTAAATCCCATGCTCTGAGTATCCCTACAAGCAAGACTTCATTTAAGGTAAGGGCAGTCACTTTTCAACTCAAACGAACTACATCGTTCACGAAGCTCACACTTTTCTCATCTAAACAGACAAGCATTGGATTTTAGAGGACCAGTTCTTTGTATCAGTTTCATTAGCAGAGTTGGACTATATAATGTCAGTATGTGTAGGATACACCATTGTTTTGTTCTCAGCACACTCACGTTTCCTGCTGTATTAGAGAATCTAGAAAGCAAGAGTGTGCTTCTCGCTCTAAACCAGAGTGTGATCCATGGATGAGAACTATGCTGTGTGTTTCCCTTCAGAAATGGAGTCATATCCCAGGCTCTGTGTCTTCCTACAAGCAAGACTTCGTTTCAGGTCGGGCAGTCACTTTTCATCTCAAACGAACTACATCCTTCACTGAGCTCACACGTTTCTCATCTTAACAGACAAGCATTGGATGTTAGAGGACCAGTACTTTGTATCAGTTTAAGAAGCAGAGTTGGGCTAGATATGGTCCATATGTGTAGGAAACACCGTTCTTTTGTTCTCAGCACACTCACGTTTCCTGCTGTATTAGAGATTCTAGAAAGCAAGAGCGTGCTTCTCGCTCTAAAGCAGAGTGTTATCCATGGATGAGAACACTGCTATGTGTTTCACTTCAGAAATGGAGTTAAATCCCAGGCTCTGTTTCTTCCTCCAAGGAAGACTTCGTTTCACGTAAGGGCAGTCACTTTTCTGCTCAAACGAACTACATTGTTCATGAAGCTCACACATTTCTTATCTTAACTGACAAACATTGGATGTTAGAGGACCAGAGCTTTGTATCAGTTTCAGAAGCAGATTTGAACTACATATGGTCTGTATGTATAGGAAACTCCGTTCTTTTGTTCTGGGCACACTCAGATTTCCTACTGTATTAGAGACTCTAGAAAGCAAGAGCATGCATCTTGCTGTAAAGCAGAGTGTGATCCATGGGTGAGAACTATGCGGTGTGTTTCCCTTCAGAAATGGAGTTAAATCACAGGCTCTGTGTCTTCAACAAGCAACAATTCTTTCAAGGTAAGGGCAGTCTTTTTCAGCTCAAACGAACTACATCGTTCACGGAGCTCACACGTTTCTCATCTCAACAGACAAGCGTTGGATGTTAGAGGACCATTGTTTTGTATCAGTTTAAGAAGCAGAGTTGGACTAGATATGGTCCGTATGTGTAGGAAACACCGTTCTTTTGTTCTCAGCACACTCACGTTTCCTGCTGTCTTAGAGACTCTAGAAATCAAGAGCGTGCTTCTCGTTCTAAAGCAGAGTGTAATCCATGGATGAGAACTATGCTGTGTGTTTCCCTTCAGAAATGGAGTTAAATCCCAGGCTCTGTGTCTTCCTACAAGCAAGACTTCGTTTCCGGTAAGGGCAGTCTCTTTTCAGCTCAAATGAACTACATCATTCACTGAGCTCACACGTTTCTCATCTTAACAGACAAGCATAGGATGTTACAGGACCAGTGCTTTGTATCAGTTTAAGAAGCAGAGTTGGACTATATATGGTCTGTATGTGTAGGAAACACCGTTCTTTTGTTCAAAGCACACTCATGTTTCCTGCTGTCTTAGAGACTCTAGAAAGCAAGAGCGTGCTTCTTGTTCTAAAGCAGAGTGTGATCAATGGATGAGAACACTGCTGTGTGTTTCACTTCAGAAATGGAGTTAAATCCCAGGCTATGTGTCTTCCTACAAGCAAGACTTCGTTTCACATAGGGGCAGTCACTTTTCTGCTCAAAGGAACTACATCGTTCACAGATCTCACACGTTTCTAATCTTAACAGACAAGCATTGGATGTTAGAGGACCAGGGCTTTGTATCAGTATAAGAAGCAGAGTTGGATTAGATATGGTCTGTAGGTGTAGGAAACACCGTTCTTTTGTTCTCAGCTCACTCAAGTTTCCTGCTGTCCTAGAGACTCTAGAAATCAAGAGCGTGCTTCTCGCTCTAAAGCAGAGTGTGATCCATGGATGAGAACTATGCTGTGTGTTTCCCTTCAGAAATGGAGTTAAATCCCAGGCTCTGTGTCTTCCTACAAGCAAGACTTCGTTTCAGGTAAGGGCAGTCTTTTTCAGCTCAAAGGAACTACATCGTTCACGGAGCTCACACGTTTCTCATCTCAACAGACAAGCATTGGATGTTAGAGGACCAGTGTTTTGTATCAGTTTAAGAAGCAGAGTTGGACTAGATATGGTCTGTATGTGTAGGAAACACCGTTCTTTTGTTCTCAGCACACTCACGTTTCCTGCTGTCTTAGAGACTCTAGAAATCAAGAGCGTGCTTCTCGTTCTAAAGCAGAGTGTAATCCATGGATGAGAACTATGCTGTGTGTTTCCCTTCAGAAATGGAGTTAAATCACAGGCTCTGTGTCTTCCTACAAGCAAGACTTCGTTTCAGGTAAGGGCAGTCACTTTTCAGCTCAAAGGACCTACATCGTTCCCTGAGCTCACACATTTCTCATCTTAACAGACAAGCATTGGATGTTAGAGGACCAGTGCTTTCTATCAGTTTAAGAAGCAGAGTTTGACTAGACATGGTCCGTGTGTGTAGGAAACACCGTTCTTTTGTTCTCAGCACACTCATGTTTCCTGCTTTCTTAGAGACTTTAAAAAGCAAGAGCCTGCTTCTCACTCTAAAGCAGAGTGTGATCCATGGATGAGAACTATGCTGTGTGTTTCCCTTCAGAAATGGAGTTAAATCCCAGGCTCTGTGTCTTCCTACAAGCAAGACTTCGTTTCATGTAAGGGCAGTCACTTTTCAGCTCAAACGAACTACATCGTTCCCTGAGCTCACACGTTTCTCATCTTAACAGACAAGCATTGGATGTTAGAGGACCAGTGCTTTCTATCAGTTTAAGAAGCAGAGTTGGACTAGATATGGTCCGTATGTGTAGGAAACACCTTTCTTTTGTTCTCAGCACGCTCACGTTTCCTGCTGTCTTAGAGACTCTAGAAATCAAGAGCGTGCTTCTTGTTCTAAAGCAGAGTGTGATCAATGGATGAGACAATGCTGTGTGTTTCACTTCAGAAATAGAGTTAAATCCCATGCTCTGAGTCTCCCTACAAGCAAGACTTCATTTAAGGTAAGGGCAGTCACTTTTCTGCTCAAAGGAACTACACCGTTCACGAAGCTCACACGTTTCTCATCTTAACAGACAAGCATTGGATTTTAGAGGACCAGTTCTCTGTATCAGTTTCAGAAGCAGAGTTGGACTATATAATGTCCGTATATGTAGGATACACCATTCATTTGTTCTCAGCACACTCACGTTTCCTGCTGTCTTAGAGACTCTAGAAAGAAAGAGCGTGCTTCCTGTACTAAAGCAGAGTGTGATCAATGGATGATTACACTGCTGTGTGTTTTACTTCAGAAATGGAATTAAATCCCAGGCTCTGTGTCTTCCTACAAGCAAGACTTCGTTTTAGGTAAGGGCAGTCACTTTTCAGCTCAAACAAACTACATCGTTCACGGAGCTCACACGTTTCTCATCTCAACAGACAAGCATTGGATTTTAGAGGACCAGTTCTCTGTATCAGTTTCAGAAGCAGAGTTGGACTATATAATGTCCGTATGTGTAGGATACACCATTCTTGTGTTCTCAGCACACTCACGTTTCCTGCTGTCTTAGGGACTCTAGAAAGCAAGAGCGTGCTTCCTGGTCTAAAGCAGAGTGTGATCAATGGATGATTACACTGCTGTGTGTTTTACTTCAGAAAAGGATTTAAATCCCAGGCTCTGAGTCTTCCTACAAGCAAGACTTCAATTCAGGTAAGGGCAGTCATTTTCTGCTCAAACGAACTACATCGTTCACGAAGCTCACACGTTTCTCATCTTAATTGACAAGCATTGGATGTTAGAGGACCAGTGCTTTGTATCAGTTTCAGAAAAAGAGTTGGACTAGATATGGTCTGTATGTGTAGGAAACACTGTTCTTTTGTTCTCAGCACACTCACGTTTCCTGCTCTCTTAGAGACTTTAGAAAGCAAGAGCGTGCTTCTCGCTCTAAAGCAGAGTGTGATCCATGGATGAGAACTATGCTGTGTGTTTCCCTTCAGAAATCGAGTTATATCCTAGGCTCTGTGTCTTCCTACAAGCAAGACTTCGTTTCAGGTAAGGGCAGTCACTTTTCAGCTCAAACGAACTACATCATTCACGGAGCTCACACGTTTCTCATCTCAACAGACAAGCATTGGATGTTAGAGGTCCAGTGCTTTGTATCAGTTTAAGAAGCAGTGTTGGACTAGGTATGGTCCGTATGTGTAGGAAACTCCGTTCTTTTGTTCTCAGCACACTCACTTTTCCTGCTGTCTTAGAGACTCTAGAAAGCAAGAGCATGCTTCTTGCTCTAAAGCAGAGTGTGATCCATGGATGAGAACTATGCTGTGTGTTTCCCTTCAGAAATGGAGTTAAATCCCAGGCTCTGTGTCTTCCTACAAGCAAGACTTCGTTTCCGGTAAGGGCAGTCTCTTTTCAGCTCAAATGAACTACATCATTCACTGAGCTCACACGTTTCTCATCTTAACAGACAAGCATTGGATGTTACTGGACCAGTGCTTTGTATCAGTTTAAGAAGCAGAGTTGGACTAGATATGGTCTGTATGTGTAGGAAACACCGTTCTTTTGTTCAAAGCACACTCATGTTTCCTGCTGTCTTAGGGACTCTAGAAAGCAAGAGCGTGCTTCTTGTTCTAAAGCAGAGTGTGATCCATGGATGAGAACACTGCTGTGTGTTTCACTTCAGAAATGGAGTTAAATCCCAGGCTCTGTGTCTTCCTACAAGCAAGACTTCGTTTCACGTAAGGGCAGTCACTTTTCTGCTCAAACGAACTACATCGTTCATGAAGCTCACATGTTTCTCATCTTAACTGACAAGAATTGGATGTTAGAGGACCAGAGCTTTGTATCAGTGTAAGAAGCAGAGTTGGACTAGATATGGTCTGTATGTGTAGGAAACACCGTTCTTTTGTTCTGGGCACACTCAGATTACCTGCTGTATTAGAGACTCTAGAAATCAAGAGCGTGCTTCTCGCTCTAAAGCAGAGTGAGATCCATGGATCAGAACTATGCTGTGTGTTTCCCTTCAGAGATGGAGTTAAATCACAGGCTCTGTGTCTTACTACAAGCAAGACTTCGTTTCAGGTAAGGGCAGTCACTTTTCAGCTCAAACGAACTACATCGTTCCCTGAGCTCACACGTTTCTCATCTTAACAGACAAGCATTGGATTTTAGAGGACCAGTTCTCTGTATCAGTTTCAGAAGCAGAGTTGGACTATATAATGTCCGTATATGTAGGATACACCATTCATTTGTTCTCAGCACACTCACGTTTCCTACTTTCTTAGAGACTCTAGAAAGAAAGAGCGTGCTTCCTGTCCTAAAGCAGAGTGTGATCAATGGATGATTACACTGCTGTGTGTTTTACGTCAGAAATGGAGTTAAATCCCATGCTCTGAGTCTTCCTACAAGCAAGACTTCATTTCAGGTAAGGGCAGTCACTTTTCTGCTCAAAGGAACTATATCGTTCACGAAGCTCACACGTTTCTCATCTTAATTGACAAGCATTGGATGTTAGAGGACCAGAGCTTTGTATCAGTTTCAGAAGAAGAGTTAGACTAGATATGGTCCGTATGTGTAGGAAACACCGTTCTTTTGTTCTCAGCACACTCACGTTTCCTGCTATCTTAGAGACTCTTGAAAGCAATAGCGTGCTTCTTGTTCTAAAGCAGAGTGTGATCAATTGATGATTACACTGCTGTGTGTTTTACTTCAGAAATGGAGTTAAATCCCATGCTCTGAGACTTCCTACAAGCAAGACTTCATTTCAGGTAAGGGCAGTCACTTTTCTGCTCAAAGGAATTACATCGTTCACGAAGTTCACACGTTTCTCATCTTAACTGACAAGCATTGGATGTTAGAGGAGCCTTGCATTGTATCAGTTTCAGAAGCAGAGTTGGACTAGATATGGTGCGTATGTGTAGGAAACACCGTTCTTTTGTTCTCAGCACACTCACGTTTCCTGCTCTCTTAGAGACTTTAGAAAGCAAGAGCGTGCTTCTCGCTCTAAAGCAGAGTGTGATCCATGGAAGAGAACTATGCTGTGTGTTTCCCTTCAGAAATGGAGTTAAATCCCAGGCTCTGTGTCTTACTACAAGCAAGACTACGTTCAGGTAAGGGCAGTCACTTTTCAGCTCAAACGAACTACATCGTTCCCTGAGCTCACACGTTTTTCATCTTAACAGACAAGCATTGGATGTTAGAGGACCAGTGCTTTCTATCAGTTTAAGAAGCAGAGCTGGACTAGATATGGTCCGTATGTGTAGGAAACACCGTTCTTTTGTTCTCAGCACACTCACGTTTCCTGCTCTCTTAGAGACTTTAGAAAGCAAGAGCGTGCTTCTCACTCTAAAGCAGAGTTTGATCCATGGATGAGAACTATGCTGTGTGTTTCCTTAAAGAAATGGAGTTAAATCCCAGGCTCTGTGTCTTCCTACAAGCAAGACTTCGTTTCAGGTAAGGGCAGTCACTTTTCAGCTCAAACGAACTACATCGTTCCCTGAGCTCACACGTTTCTCATCTTAACAGACAAGCATTGGATTTTAGAGGACCAGTTCTCTGTATCAGTTTCAGAAGCAGAGTTGGACTATATAATGTCCGTATATGTAGGATACACCATTCTTTTGTTCTCAGCACACTCACGTTTCCTGCTGTCTCAGAGACTCTAGAAAGCAACAGCGTGCTTCCTGTTCTAAAGCAGAGTGTGATCAATGGATGATTACACTGCTGTGTGTTTTACTTCAGAAATGGATTTAAATCCCAGGCTCTGAGTCTTCCAACAAGCAAGACTTCAATTCAGGTAAGGGCAGTCACTTTTCTGCTCAAGCGAACTACATCGTTCACGAAGCTCACACGTTTCTCATCTTAATTGACAAGCATTGGATGTTAGAGGACCAGTGCTTTGTATCAGTTTCAGAAGAAGAGTTGGACTAGATATGGTCCGTATGTGTAGGAAACACCGTTCTTTTGTTCTCAGCACACTCACGTGTCCTGCTCTCTTAGAGACTTTAGAAAGCAAGAGCGTGCTTCTCGCTCTAAAGAGAGTGTGATCCATGGATGAGACCTATGCTGTGTGTTTCCCTTCAGAAATGGAGTTAAATCCCAGGCTCTGTGTCTTCCTACAAGCAAGACTTCGTTTCAGGTAAGGGCAGTCATTTTCTGCTCAAACGAACTACATCGTTCACGAAGCTCACACGTTTCTCATCTTAATTGACAAGCATTGGATGTTAGAGGACCAGTGCTTTGTATCAGTTTCAGAAAAAGAGTTGGACTAGATATGGTCTGTATGTGTAGGAAACACTGTTCTTTTGTTCTCAGCACACTCACGTTTCCTGCTCTCTTAGAGACTTTAGAAAGCAAGAGCGTGCTTCTCGCTCTAAAGCAGAGTGTGATCCATGGATGAGAACTATGCTGTGTGTTTCCCTTCAGAAATGGAGTTATATCCCAGGCTCTGTGTCTTCCTACAAGCAAGACTTCGTTTCAGGTAAGGGCAGTCACTTTTCAGCTCAAACGAACTACATCACTCACGGAGCTCACACGTTTCTCATCTCAACAGACAAGCATTGGATGTTAGAGGTCCAGTGCTTTGTATCAGTTTAAGGAGCAGTGTTGGACTAGGTATGGTCCGTATGTGTAGGAACTCCGTTCTTTTGTTCTCAGCACACTCACTTTTCCTGCTGTCTTAGAGACTCTAGAAAGCAAGAGCATGCTTCTTGCTCTAAAGCAGAGTGTGATCCATGGATGAGAACTATGCTGTGTGTTTCCCTTCAGAAATGGAGTTAAATCCCAGGCTCTGTGTCTTCCTACAAGCAAGACTTCGTTTCCGGTAAGGGCAGTCTCTTTTCAGCTCAAATGAACTACATCATTCACTGAGCTCACACGTTTCTCATCTTAACAGACAAGCATTGGATGTTACTGGACCAGTGCTTTGTATCAGTTTAAGAAGCAGAGTTGGACTAGATATGGTCTGTATGTGTAGGAAACACCATTCTTTTGTTCAAAGCACACTCATGTTTCCTGCTGTCTTAGGGACTCTAGAAAGCAAGAGCGTGCTTCTTGTTCTAAAGCAGAGTGTGATTCATGGATGAGAACACTGCTGTGTGTTTCACTTCAGAAATGGAGTTAAATCCCAGGCTCTGTGTCTTCCTACAAGCAAGACTTCGTTTCACGTAAGGGCAGTCACTTTTCTGCTCAAACGAACTACATCATTCATGAAGCTCACATGTTTCTCATCTTAACTGACAAGCATTGGATGTTAGAGGACCAGAGCTTTGTATCAGTGTAAGAAGCAGAGTTGGACTAGATATGGTCTGTATGTGTAGGAAACAACGTTCTTTTGTTCTGGGCACACTAAGATTACCTGCTGTATTAGAGACTCTAGAAATCAAGAGCGTGCTTCTCGCTCTAAAGCAGAGTGAGATCCATGGATCAGAACTATGCTCTGTGTTTCCCTTCAGAGATGGAGTTAAATCCCAGGCTCTGTGTCTTACTACAAGCAAGACTTCGTTTCAGGTAAGGGCAGTCACTTTTCAGCTCAAACGAACTACATCGTTCCCTGAGCTCACACGTTTCTCATCTTAACAGACAAGCATTGGATTTTAGAGGACCAGTTCTCTGTATCAGTTTCAGAAGCAGAGTTGGACTATATAATGTCCGTATATGTAGGATACACCATTCATTTGTTCTCAGCACACTCACGTTTCCTGCTGTCTTAGAGACTCTAGAAAGAAAGAGCGTTCTTCCTGTACTAAAGCAGAGTGTGATCAATGGATGATTACACTGCTGTGTGTTTTACTTCAGAAATGGATTTAAATCCCAGGCTCTGAGTCTTCCAACAAGCAAGACTTCAATTCAGGTAAGGGCAGTCACTTTTCTGCTCAAACGAACTACATCGTTCACTGAGCTCACACGTTTCTCATCTTAACAGACAAGCATTGGATGTTAGAGGACCAGTGCTTTGTATCAGTTTCAGAAACAGAGTTGGGCTAGATATGGTCTGTATGTGTAGGAAACACCGTTCTTTTGTTCTCAGCACACTCACGTTTCCTGCTGTATTAGAGACTCTAGAAAGCAAGAGAGTGCTTCTCGCTCTAAAGCAGAGTGTTATCCATGGATGAGAACACTGCTATGTGTTTCACTTCAAAAATGGAGTTAAATCCCAGGGTCTGTTTCTTCCTACAAGGAAGACTTCGTTTCAGGTAAGGGCAGTCACTTTTCTGCTCAAACGAACTACATTGTTCATGAAGCTCACACGTTTCTTATCTTAACTGACAAACATTGGATGTTAGAGGACCAGAGCTTTGTATCAGTTTCAGAAGCAGATTTGAACTACATATGGCCTGTATGTATAGGAAACTCCGTTCTTTTGTTCTGGGCACACTCAGATTTCCTACTGTATTAGAGACTCTAGAAAGCAAGAGCATGCATCTTGCTGTAAAGCAGAGTGTGATCCATGGGTGAGAACTATGCTGTGTGTTTCCCTTCATAAATGGAATTAAATCCCAGGCTCTGTGTCTTCCTACAAGCAAGACTTCGTTTTAGGTAAGGGCAGTCACTTTTCAGCTCAAACAAACTACATCGTTCACGGAGCTCACACGTTTCTCATCTCAACAGACAAGCATTGGATTTTAGAGGACCAGTTCTCTGTATCACTTTCAGAAGCAGAGTTGGACTATATAATGTCCGTATGTGTAGGATACACCATTCTTCTGTTCTCAGCACACTCACGTTTCCTGCTGTCTTAGGGACTCTAGAAAGCAAGAGCGTGCTTCCTGTTCTAAAGCAGAGTGTGATCAATGGATGATTACACTGCTGTGTGTTTTACTTCAGAAAAGGATTTAAATCCCAGGCTCTGAGTCTTCCTACAAGCAAGACTTCAATTCAGGTAAGGGCAGTCATTTTCTGCTCAAACGAACTACATCGTTCACGAAGCTCACACGTTTCTCATCTTAATTGACAAGCATTGGATGTTAGAGGACCAGTGCTTTGTATCAGTTTCAGAAAAAGAGTTGGACTAGATATGGTCTGTATGTGTAGGAAACACTGTTCTTTTGTTCTCAGCACACTCACGTTTCCTGCTCTCTTAGAGACTTTAGAAAGCAAGAGCGTGCTTCTCGCTCTAAAGCAGAGTGTGATCCATGGATGAGAACTATGCTGTGTGTTTCCCTTCAGAAATGGAGTTATATCCCAGGCTCTGTGTCTTCCTACAAGCAAGACTTCGTTTCAGGTAAGGGCAGTCACTTTTCAGCTCAAACGAACTACATCACTCACGGAGCTCACACGTTTCTCATCTCAACAGACAAGCATTGGATGTTAGAGGTCCAGTGCTTTGTATCAGTTTAAGAAGCAGTGTTGGACTAGGTATGGTCCGTATGTGTAGGAAACTCCGTTCTTTTGTTCTCAGCACACTCACTTTTCCTGCTGTCTTAGAGACTCTAGAAAGCAAGAGCATGCTTCTTGCTCTAAAGCAGAGTGTGATCCATGGATGAGAACTATGCTGTGTGTTTCCCTTCAGAAATGGAGTTAAATCCCAGGCTCTGTGTCTTCCTACAAGCAAGACTTCGTTTCCGGTAAGGGCAGTCTCTTTTCAGCTCAAATGAACTACATCATTCACTGAGCTCACACGTTTCTCATCTTAACAGACAAGCATTGGATGTTACTGGACCAGTGCTTTGTATCAGTTTAAGAAGCAGAGTTGGACTAGATATGGTCTGTATGTGTAGGAAACACCGTTCTTTTGTTCAAAGCACACTCATGTTTCCTGCTGTCTTAGGGACTCTAGAAAGCAAGAGCGTGCTTCTTGTTCTAAAGCAGAGTGTGATCATTGGATGAGAACACTGCTGTGTGTTTCACTTCAGAAATGGAGTTAAATCCCAGGCTCTGTGTCTTCCTACAAGCAAGACTTCGTTTCACGTAAGGGCAGTCACTTTTCTGCTCAAACGAACTACATCGTTCATGAAGCTCACATGTTTCTCATCTTAACTGACAAGCATTGGATGTTAGAGGACCAGAGCTTTGTATCAGTGTAAGAAGCAGAGTTGGACTATATAATGTCCGTATATGTAGGAAACACCGTTCTATTGTTCTCAGCACACTCACGTTTCCTGCTATCTTAGAGACTCTTGAAAGCAATAGCGTGCTTCTTGTTCTAAAGCAGAGTGAGATCAATTTATGATTACACTGCTGTGTGTTTTACTTCAGAAATGGAGTTAAATCCCATGCTCTGAGACTTCCTACAAGCAAGACTTCATTTAAGGTAAGGGCAGTCACTTTTCTGCTCAAAGGAACTACATCGTTCATGAAGTTCACACGTTTCTCATCTTAACTGACAAGCATTGGATGTTAGAGGAGCCTTGCATTGTATCAGTTTCAGAAGCAGAGTTGGACTAGATATGGTGCGTATGTGTAGGAAACACCGTTCTTTTGTTCTCAGCACACTCATGTTTCCTGCTCTCTTAGAGACTTTAGAAAGCAAGAGCGTGCTTCTCGCTCTAAAGCAGAGTGTGATCCATGGATGAGAACTATGCTGTGTGTTTCCCTTCAGAAATGGAGTTAAATCCCAGGCTCTGTGTCTTCCTACAAGCAAGACTACGTTCAGGTAAGGGCAGTCACTTTTCAGCTCAAACGAACTACATCGTTCCCTGAGCTCACACGTTTCTCATGTTAACAGACAAGCATTGGATGTTAGAGGACCAGTGCTTTCTATCAGTTTAAGAAGCAGAGCTGGACTAGATATGGTCCGTATGTGTAGGAAACACCTTTCTTTTGTTCTCAGCACACACACGTTTCCTGCTGTCTTAGAGACTCTAGAAAGCAAGAGCGTGCTTCTTGTTCTAAAGCAGAGTGTGATCAATGGATGAGACAATGCTGTGTGTTTCACTTCAGAAATGGATTTAAATCCCAGGCTCTGAGTCTTCCAACAAGCAAGACTTCAATGCAGGTAAGGGCAGTCACTTTTCTGCTCAAACGAACTACATCGTTCACAAAGCTCACACGTTTCTCATCTTAATTGACAAGCATTGGATGTTAGAGGACCAGTGCTTTGTATCAGTTTCAGAAGAAGAGTTGGACTAGATATGGTCCGTATGTGTAGGAAACACCGTTCTTTTGTTCTCAGCACACTCACGTGTCCTGCTCTCTTAGAGACTTTAGAAAGCAAGAGCGTGCTTCTCGCTCTAAAGAGAGTGTGATCCATGGATGAGACCTATGCTGTGTGTTTCCCTTCAGAAATGGAGTTAAATCCCAGGCTCTGTGTCTTCCTACAAGCAAGACTTCGTTTCAGGTAAGGGCAGTCACTTTTCAGCTTAAACGAACTACATCGTTCACTGAGCTCACACGTTTCTCATCTTAACAGACAATCATTGGATGTTAGAGCACCAGTGCTTTCTATCAGTTTAAGAAGCAGAGTTGGACTAGATATGGTCCGTATGTGTAGGAAACACCTTTCTTTTGTTCTCAGCACACTACGTTTCCTGCTGTCTTAGAGACTCTAGAAAGCAAGAGCGTGCTTCTTGTTCTAAAGCACAGTGTGATCAATGGATGAGACAATGCTGTGTGTTTCACTTCAGAAATGGAGTTAAATCCCATGCTCTGAGTATCCCTACAAGCAAGACTTCGTTTAAGGTAAGGGCAGTCACTTTTCTGCTCAAAGGAACTACATCGTTCATGAAGCTCACAAGTTTCTCATCTTAACTGACAAGCATTGGATGTTAGAGGACCAGTGCATTGTATCAGTTTCTGAAGAAGATTTGGACTACATATAGTCAGTATGTGTAGGAAACACCGTTCTTTTGTTCTGGGCACACTCAGATTTCCTGCTGTATTAGAGACTCTAGAAAGCAAGAGCATGCTTCTTGCTCTAAAGCAGAGTGTGATCCATGGATGAGAACTATGCTGTGTGCTTCCCTTCAGAAAAGGAGATAAATCCCAGGCTCTGTGTCTTCCTACAAGCAAGACTTCGTTTCAGGTAAGGGCAGTCACTTTTCACCTCAAACGAACTGCATCGTTCACGGAGCTCACACGTTTCTCATCTTAACAGACAAGCATTGGATGTTAGAGGACCCGTGCTTTGTATTCAGTTTCAGAAGCAGAGTTGGACTAGATATGGTCCGTATGTGTAGGAAACACCGTTCTTTTGTTCTCAGCACACTCACGTTTCCTGCTCTCTTAGAGACTTTAGAAAGCAAGAGCGTGCTTCTCACTCTAAAGCAGAGTTTGATCCATGGATGAGAACTATGCTGTGTGTTTCCTTAAAGAAATGGAGTTAAATCCCAGGCTCTGTGTCTTCCTACAAGCAAGACTTCGTTTCAGGTAAGGGCAGTCACTTTTCAGCTCAAACGAACTACATCGTTCCCTGAGCTCACACGTTTCTCATCTTAACAGACAAGCATTGGATTTTAGAGGACCAGTTCTCTGTATCAGTTTCAGAAGCAGAGTTGGACTAGATAATGTCTGTATATGTAGGATACACCATTCTTTTGTTCTCAGCACACTCACGTTTCCTGCTGTCTCAGAGACTCTAGAAAGCAACAGCGTGCTTCCTGTTCTAAAGCAGAGTGTGATCAATGGATGATTACACTGCTGTGTGTTTTACTTCAGAAATGGAGTTAAATCCCAGGCTCTGAGTCTTCCAACAAGCAAGACTTCAATTCAGGTAAGGGCAGTCACTTTTCTGCTCAAACGAACTACATCGTTCACGAAGCTCACACGTTTCTCATCTTAATTGACAAGCATTGGATGTTAGAGGACCAGTGCTTTGTATCAGTTTCAGAAGAAGAGTTGGACTAGATATGGTCCGTATGTGTAGGAAACACCGTTCTTTTGTTCTCAGCACACTCACGTGTCCTGCTCTCTTAGAGACTTTAGAAAGCAAGAGCGTGCTTCTCGCTCTAAAGAGAGTGTGATCCATGGATGAGACCTATGCTGTGTGTTTCCCTTCAGAAATGGAGTTAAATCCCAGGCTCTGTGTCTTCCTACAAGCAAGACTTTGTTTCAGGTAAGGGCAGTCACTTTTCAGCTTATACGAACTACATCGTTCACTGAGCTCACACGTTTCTCATCTTAACAGACAATCATTGGATGTTAGAGCACCAGTGCTTTCTATCAGTTTAAGAAGCAGAGTTGGACTAGATATGGTCCGTATGTGTAGGAAACACCTTTCTTTTGTTCTCAGCACACTCACGTTTCCTGCTGTCTTAGAGACTCTAGAAAGCAAGAGCGTGCTTCTTGTTCTAAAGCACAGTGTGATCAATGGATGAGACAATGCTGTGTGTTTCACTTCAGAAATGGAGTTAAATCCCATGCTCTGAGTATCCCTACAAGCAAGACTTCGTTTAAGGTAAGGGCAGTCACTTTTCTGCTCAAAGGAACTACATCGTTCACGAAGCTCACAAGTTTCTCATCTTAACTGACAAGCATTGGATGTTAGAGGACCAGTGCATTGTATCAGTTTCTGAAGAAGATTTGGACTACATATAGTCAGTATGTGTAGGAAACACCGTTCTTTTGTTCTGGGCACACTCAGATTTCCTGCTGTATTAGAGACTCTAGAAAGCAAGAGCATGCTTCTTGCTCTAAAGCAGAGTGTGATCCATGGATGAGAACTATGCTGTGTGTTTCCTTAAAGAATAGGAGATAAATCCCAGGCTCTGTGTCTTCCTACAAGCAAGACTTCGTTTCAGGTAAGGGCAGTCACTTTTCACCTCAAACGAACTGCATCGTTCACGGAGCTCACACGTTTCTCATCTTAACAGACAAGCATTGGATGTTAGAGGACCCGTGCTTTGTATTCAGTTTCAGAAGCAGAGTTGGACTAGATATGGTCCGTATGTGTAGGAAACACCGTTCTTTTGTTCTCAGCACACTCACGTTTCCTGCTCTCTTAGAGACTTTAGAAAGCAAGAGCGTGCTTCTCACTCTAAAGCAGAGTTTGATCCATGGATGAGAACTATGCTGTGTGTTTCCTTAAAGAAATGGAGTTAAATCCCAGGCTCTGTGTCTTCCTACAAGCAAGACTTCGTTTCAGGTAAGGGCAGTCACTTTTCAGCTCAAACGAACTACATCGTTCCCTGAGCTCACACGTTTCTCATCTTAACAGACAAGCATTGGATTTTAGAGGACCAGTTCTCTGTATCAGTTTCAGAAGCAGAGTTGGACTATATAATGTCCGTATATGTAGGATACACCATTCTTTTGTTCTCAGCACACTCACGTTTCCTGCTGTCTTAGAGACTCTAGAAAGCAACAGCGTGCTTCCTTTTCTAAAGCAGAGTGTGATCAATGGATGATTACACTGCTGTGTGTTTTACTTCAGAAATGGATTTAAATCCCAGGCTCTGAGTCTTCCAACAAGCAAGACTTCAATTCAGGTAAGGGCAGTCACTTTTCTGCTCAAACGAACTACATCGTTCACGAAGCTCACACGTTTCTCATCTTAATTGACAAGCATTGGATGTTAGAGGACCAGTGCTTTGTATCAGTTTCAGAAGAAGAGTTGGACTAGATATGGTCCGTATGTGTAGGAAACACCGTTCTTTTGTTCTCAGCACACTCACGTGTCCTGCTCTCTTAGAGACTTTAGAAAGCAAGAGCGTGCTTCTCGCTCTAAAGAGAGTGTGATCCATGGATGAGACCTATGCTGTGTGTTTCCCTTCAGAAATGGAGTTAAATCCCAGGCTCTGTGTCTTCCTACAAGCAAGACTTCGTTTCACGTAAGGGCAGTCACTTTTCAGCTTAAACGAACTACATCGTTCACTGAGCTCACACGTTTCTCATCTTAACAGACAAGCATTGGATGATATAGGACCAGTGCTTTGTATCAGTTTAAGAAGCAGAGTTGGACTAGATATGGTCCGTATATGTAGGAAACACCGTTCTTTTGTTCTCAGCACACTCACGTTTCCTTCTGTCTTAGAGATTCTAGAAAGCAAGAGCGGGCTTCTTGTTCTAAAGCAGAGTGTGATCAATGGATGAGACAATGCTGTGCGTTTCACTTCAGAAATGTAGTGAAATCCCATGCTCTGAGTCTCCCTACAAGCAAGACTTCGTTTAAGGTAAGGGCAGTCACTTTTCAGCTCAAACGAACTACATCGTTCACGAAGCTCACACGTTTCTCATCTTAACAGACAAGCATTGGATTTTAGAGGACCAGTGCATTTTATCAGTTTGTGAAGAAGATTTGGACTACATATAGTCAGTATGTGTAGGAAACACGGTTCTTTTGTTCTGGGCACTCTCAGATTTACTGCTGTATTAGAGACTCTAGAAAGCAAGAGCGTGCTTCTTGCTCTAAAGCAGAGTGTGATCCATGGATGAGAACTATGCTGTATGTTTCCCTTCAGAAATGGAGTTAAATCCCAGACTATGTGTCTTCCTACAGGCAAGACTTCCTTTCAGGTAAGGGCAGTCACTTTTCAGCTCAAACGAACTACATCGTTCACGAAGCTCACACTTTTCTCATCTAAACAGACAAGCATTGGATTTTAGAGGACCAGTTCTTTGTATCAGTTTCATTAGCAGAGTTGGACTATATAATGTCAGTATGTGTAGGATACACCATCTTTTGTTCTCAGCACACTCACGTTTCCTGCTGTTTTAGAGAATCTAGAAAGCAAGAGTGTGCTTCTCGCTCTAAAGCAGAGTGTGATCCATGGATGAGAACTATGCTGTGTGTTTCCCTTCAGAAATGGAGTCATATCCCAGGCTCTGTGTCTTCCTACAAGCAAGACTTCGTTTCAGGTACGGGCAGTCACTTTTCAGCTCAAACGAACTACATCCTTCACTGAGCTCACACGTTTCTCATCTTAACAGACAAGCATTGGATGTTAGAGGACCAGTACTTTGTATCAGTTTAAGAAGCAGAGTTGGGCTAGATATGGTCCATATGTGTAGGAAACACCGTTCTTTTGTTCTCAGCACACTCACGTTTCCTGCTGTATTAGAGACTCTAGAAAGCAAGAGCGTGCTTCTCGCTCTAAAGCAGAGTGTTATCCATGGATGAGAACACTGCTATATGTTTCACTTCAGAAATGGAGTTAAATCCCAGGCTCAGTTTCTTCCTACAAGGAAGACTTCCTTTCTCGTAAGGGCAGTCACTTTTCTGCTCAAACGAACTACATTGTTCGTGAAGCTCACACGTTTCTTATCTTAACTGACAAACATTGGATGTTAGAGGACCAGAGCTTTGTATCAGTTTCAGAAGCAGATTTGAACTACATATGGTCTGTATGTATAGGAAACTCCGTTCTTTTGTTCGGGGCACACTCAGATTTCCTACTGTATTAGAGACTCTAGAAAGCAAGAGCATGCATCTTGCTGTAAAGCAGAGTGTGATCCATGGGTGAGAACTATGCGGTGTGTTTCCCTTCAGAAATGGAGTTATATCACAGGCTCTGTGTCTTCAACAAGCAACAATTCGTTCCAGGTAAGGGCAGTCACTTTTCAGCTCAAGGAACTACATCGTTCACAGAGCTCACACGTTTCTAATCTTAACAGACAAGCATTGGATGTTAGAGGTCCAGTGCTTTGTATCAGTTTAAGAAGCAGAGTTGGACTAGGTATGGTCCGTATGTGTAGGAAACTCCGTTCTTTTGTTCTCAGCACACTCACGTTTCCTGCTGTCTTAGAGACTCTAGAAAGCAAGAGCATGCTTCTTGCTCTAAAGCAGAGTGTGATCCATGGATGAGAACTATGCTGTGTGTTTCCCTTCAGAAATGGAGTTAAATCCCAGGCTCTGTGTCTTCCTACAAGCAAGACTTCGTTTCCGGTAAGGGCAGTCTCTTTTCAGCTCAAATGAACTACATCATTCACTGAGCTCACACGTTTCTCATCTTAACAGACAAGCATTGGATGTTACAGGACCAGTGCTTTGTATCAGTTTAAGAAGCAGAGTTGGACTAGATATGGTCTGTATGTGAAGGAAACACCGTTCTTTTGTTCAAAGCACACTCATGTTTCCTGCTGTCTTAGAGACTCTAGAAAGCAAGAGCGTGCTTCTTGTTCTAAAGCAGAGTGTGATCAATGGATGAGAACACTGCTGTGTGTTTCACTTCAGAAATGGAGTTAAATCCCAGGCTCTGTGTCTTCCTACAAGCAAGACTTCGTTTCACATAGGGGCAGTCACTTTTCTGCTCAAAGGAACTACATCGTTCACAGATCTCACACGTTTCTAATCTTAACAGACAAGCATTGGATGTTAGAGGACCAGGGCTTTGTATCAGTATAAGAAGCAGAGTTGGATTAGATATGGTCTGTAGGTGTAGGAAACACCGTTCTTTTGTTCTCAGCTCACTCAAGTTTCCTGCTGTCTTAGAGACTCTAGAAATCAAGAGCGTGCTTCTCGCTCTAGAGCAGAGTGTGATCCATGGATGAGAACTATGCTGTGTGTTTCCCTTCAGAAATGGAGTTAAATCCCAGGCTCTGTGTCTTCCTACAAGCAAGACTTCGTTTCAGGTAAGGGCAGTCTTTTTCAGCTCAAACGAACTACATCGTTCACGGAGCTCACACGTTTCTCATCTCAACAGACAAGCGTTGGATGTTAGAGGACCAGTGTTTTGTATCAGTTTAAGAAGCAGAGTTGGACTAGATATGGTCTGTATGTGTAGGAAACACCGTTCTTTTGTTCTCAGCACACTCACGTTTCCTGCTGTCTTAGAGACTCTAGAAATCAAGAGCGTGCTTCTCGTGCTAAAGCAGAGTGTAATCCATGGATGAGAACTATGCTGTGTGTTTCCCTTCAGAAATGGAGTTAAATCACAGGCTCTGTGTCTTCCTACAAGCAAGACTTCGTTTCAGGTAAGGGCAGTCACTTTTCAGCTCAAACAAACTACATCGTTCACGGAGCTCACACGTTTCTCATCTCAACAGACAAGCATTGGAATTTAGAGGACCAGTTCTCTGTATCAGTTTCAGAAACAGAGTTGGGCTAGATATGGTCCGTATGTGTAGGAAACACCGTTCTTTTGTTCTCAGCACACTCACGTTTCCTGCTGTATTAGAGACTCTAGAAAGCAAGAGCGTGCTTCTCGCTCTAAAGCAGAGTGTTATCCTTGGATGAGAACACTGCTATTTGTTTCTCTTCAAAAATGGAGTTAAATCCCAGGGTCTGTTTCTTCCTACAAGGAAGACTTCGTTTCAGGTAAGGGCAGTCACTTTTCTGCTCAAACGAACTACATTGTTCATGAAGCTCACACGTTTCTTATCTTAACTGACAAACATTGGATGTTAGAGGACCAGAGCTTTGTATCAGTTTCAGAAGCAGATTTGAACTACATATGGCCTGTATGTATAGGAAACTCCGTTCTTTTCTTCTGGGCACACTCAGATTTCCTACTGTATTAGAGACTCTAGAAAGCAAGAGCATGCATCTTGCTGTAAAGCAGAGTGTGATCCATGGGTGAGAACTATGCTGTGTGTTTCCCTTCATAAATGGAATTAAATCCCAGGCTCTGTGTCTTCCTACAAGCAAGACTTCGTTTTAGGTAAGGGCAGTCACTTTTCAGCTCAAACAAACTACATCGTTCACGGAGCTCACACGTTTCTCATCTCAACAGACAAGCATTGGATTTTAGAGGACCAGTTCTCTGTATCAGTTTCAGAAGCAGAGTTGGACTATATAATGTCCGTATGTGTAGGATACACCATTCTTGTGTTCTCAGCACACTCACGTTTCCTGCTGTCTTAGGGACTCTAGAAAGCAAGAGCGTGCTTCCTGTTCTAAAGCAGAGTGTGATCAATGGATGATTACACTGCTGTGTGTTTTACTTCAGAAAAGGATTTAAATCCCAGGCTCTGAGTCTTCCTACAAGCAAGACTTCAATTCAGGTAAGGGCAGTCATTTTCTGCTCAAACGAACTACATCGTTCACGAAGCTCACACGTTTCTCATCTTAATTGACAAGCATTGGATGTTAGAGGACCAGTGCTTTGTATCAGTTTCAGAAAAAGAGTTGGACTAGATATGGTCTGTATGTGTAGGAAACACTGTTCTTTTGTTCTCAGCACACTCACGTTTCCTGCTCTCTTAGAGACTTTAGAAAGCAAGAGCGTGCTTCTCGCTCTAAAGCAGAGTGTGATCCATGGATGAGAACTATGCGGTGTGTTTCCCTTCAGAAATGGAGTTATATCCCAGGCTCTGTGTCTTCCTACAAGCAAGACTTCGTTTCAGGTAAGGGCAGTCACTTTTCAGCTCAAACGAACTACATCATTCACGGAGCTCACACGTTTGTCATCTCAACAGACAAGCATTGGATGTTAGATGTCCAGTGCTTTGTATCAGTTTAAGAAGCAGTGTTGGACTAGGTATGGTCCGTATGTGTAGGAAACTCCGTTCTTTTGTTCTCAGCACACTCACTTTTCCTGCTGTCTTAGAGACTCTAGAAAGCAAGAGCATGCTTCTTGCTCTAAAGCAGAGTGTGATCCATGGATGAGAACTATGCTGTGTGTTTCCCTTCAGAAATGGAGTTAAATCCCAGGCTCTGTGTCTTCCTACAAGCAAGACTTCGTTTCCGGTAAGGGCAGTCTCTTTTCAGCTCAAATGAACTACATCATTCACTGAGCTCACACGTTTCTCATCTTAACAGACAAGCATTGGATGTTACAGGACCAGTGCTTTGTATCAGTTTAAGAAGCAGAGTTGGACTAGATATGGTCTGTATGTGAAGGAAACACCGTTCTTTTGTTCAAAGCACACTCATGTTTCCTGCTGTCTTAGAGACTCTAGAAAGCAAGAGCGTGCTTCTTGTTCTAAAGCAGAGTGTGATCAATGGATGAGAACACTGCTGTGTGTTTCACTTCAGAAATGGAGTTAAATCCCAGGCTCTGTGTCTTCCTACAAGCAAGACTTCGTTTCAGGTAAGGGCAGTCACTTTTCAGCTTAAACGAACTACATCGTTCACTGAGCTCACACGTTTCTCATCTTAACAGACAAGCATTGGATGTTAGAGGACCAGTCCTTTGTATCAGTTTAAGAAGCAGAGTTGGACTAGATATGGTCCGTATATGTAGGATACACCATTCTTTTTTTCTCAGCACACTCACGTTTCCTGCTGTCTTAGAGACTCTAGAAAGCAAGAGCGAGCTTCTTGTTCTAAAGCAGAGTGTGATCAATGGATGATTACACTGCTGTGTGTTTTACTTCAGAAATGGAGTTAAATCCCATGCTCTGAGTCTTCCTACAAGCAAGACTTCATTTCAGGTAAGGGCAGTCACTTTTCTGCTCAAAGGAACTATATCGTTCACGAAGCTCACACGTTTCTCATCTTAATTGACAAGCATTGGATGTTAGAGGACCAGAGCTTTGTATCAGTTTCAGAAGAAGAGTTAGACTAGATATGGTCCGTATGTGTAGGAAACACCGTTCTTTTGTTCTCAGCACACTCACGTTTCCTGCTATCTTAGAGACTCTTGAAAGCAATAGCGTGCTTCTTGTTCTAAAGCAGAGTGTGATCAATTGATGATTACATTGCTGTGTGTTTTACTTCAGAAATGGAGTTAAATCCCATGCTCTGAGACTTCCTACAAGCAAGACTTCATTTCAGGTAAGGGCAGTCACTTTTCTGCTCAAAGGAACTACATCGTTCACGAAGTTCACACGTTTCTCATCTTAACTGACAAGCATTGGATGTTAGAGGAGCCTTGCATTGTATCAGTTTCAGAAGCAGAGTTGGACTAGATATGGTGCGTATGTGTAGGAAACACCGTTCTTTTGTTCTCAGCACACTCACGTTTCCTGCTCTCTTAGAGACTTTAGAAAGCAAGAGCGTGCTTCTCGCTCTAAAGCAGAGTGTGATCCATGGATGAGAACTATGCTGTGTGTTTCCCTTCAGAAATGGAGTTAAATCCCAGGCTCTGTGTCTTCCTACAAGCAAGACTACGTTCAGGTAAGGGCAGTCACTTTTCAGCTCAAACGAACTACATAGTTCCCTGAGCTCACACGTTTCTCATCTTAACAGACAAGCATTGGATGTTAGAGGACCAGTGCTTTCTATCAGTTTAAGAAGCAGAGCTGGACTAGATATGGTCCGTATGTGTAGGAAACACCTTTCTTTTGTTCTCAGCACACTCACGTTTCCTGCTGTCTTAGAGACTCTAGAAAGCAAGAGCGTGCTTCTTGTTCTAAAGCAGAGTGTGATCAATGGATGAGACAATGCTGTGTGTTTCACTTCAGAAATGGATTTAAATCCCAGGCTCTGAGTCTTCCAACAAGCAAGACTTCAATTCAGGTAAGGGCAGTCACTTTTCTGCTCAAACGAACTACATCGTTCACAAAGCTCACACGTTTCTCATCTTAATTGACAAGCATTGGATGTTAGAGGACCAGTGCTTTGTATCAGTTTCAGAAGAAGAGTTGGACTAGATATGGTCCGTATGTGTAGGAAACACCGTTCTTTTGTTCTCAGCACACTCACGTGTCCTGCTCTCTTAGAGACTTTAGAAAGCAAGAGCGTGCTTATCGCTCTAAAGAGAGTGTGATCCATGGATGAGACCTATGCTGTGTGTTTCCCTTCAGAAATGGAGTTAAATCCCAGGCTCTGTGTCTTCCTACAAGCAAGACTTCGTTTCAGGTAAGGGCAGTCACTTTTCAGCTTAAACGAACTACATCGTTCACTGAGCTCACACGTTTCTCATCTTAACAGACAATCATTGGATGTTAGAGCACCAGTGCTTTCTATCAGTTTAAGAAGCAGAGTTGGACTAGATATGGTCCGTATGTGTAGGAAACACCTTTCTTTTGTTCTCAGCACACTCACGTTTCCTGCTGTCTTAGAGACTCTAGAAAGCAAGAGCGTGCTTCTCACTCTAAAGCAGAGTTTGATCCATGGATGAGAACTATGCTGTGTGTTTCCTTAAAGAAATGGAGTTAAATCCCAGGCTCTGTGTCTTCCTACAAGCAAGACTTCGTTTCAGGTAAGGGCAGTCACTTTTCAGCTCAAACGAACTACATCGTTCCCTGAGCTCACACGTTTCTCATCTTAACAGACAAGCATTGGATTTTAGAGGACCAGTTCTCTGTATCAGTTTCAGAAGCAGAGTTGGACTATATAATGTCCGTATATGTAGGATACACCATTCTTTTGTTCTCAGCACACTCACGTTTCCTGCTGTCTTAGAGACTCTAGAAAGCAACAGCGTGCTTCCTGTTCTAAAGCAGAGTGTGATCAATGGATGATTACACTGCTGTGTGTTTTACTTCAGAAATGGATTTAAATCCCAGGCTCTGAGTCTTCCAACAAGCAAGACTTCGTTTAAGGTAAGGGCAGTCACTTTTCAGCTCAAACGAACTACATCGTTCACTAAGCTCACACGTTTCTCATCTTAACAGACAAGCATTGGATGTTAGAGGACCAGTGCATTTTATCAGTTTGTGAAGAAGATTTGGACTACATATAGTCAGTATGTGTAGGAAACACCATTCTTTTGTTCTCAGCACACTCACGTGTCCTGCTCTCTTAGAGACTTTAGAAAGCAAGAGCGTGCTTCTCGCTCTAAAGAGAGTGTGATCCATGGATGAGACCTATGCTGTGTGTTTCCCTTCAGAAATGGAGTTAAATCCCAGGCTCTGTGTCTTCCTACAAGCAAGACTTCGTTTCAGGTAAGGGCAGTCACTTTTCAGCTTAAACGAACTACATCGTTCACTGAGCTCACACGTTTCTCATCTTAACAGACAAGCCTTGGATGTTAGAGCACCAGTGCTTTCTATCAGTTTAAGAAGCATAGTTGGACTAGATATGGTCCGTATGTGTAGGAAACACCTTTCTTTTGTTCTCAGCACACTCACGTTTCCTGCTCTCTTAGAGACTTTAGAAAGCAAGAGCGTGCTTCTCACTCTAAAGCAGAGTTTGATCCATGGATGAGAACTATGCTGTGTGTTTCCTTAAAGAAATGGAGTTAAATCCCAGGCTCTGTGTCTTCCTACAAGCAAGACTTCGTTTCAGGTAAGGGCAGTCACTTTTCAGCTCAAACGAACTACATCGTTCCCTGAGCTCACACGTTTCTCATCTTAACAGACAAGCATTGGATTTTAGAGGACCAGTTCTCTGTATCAGTTTCAGAAGCAGAGTTGGACTAGATAATGTCCGTATATGTAGGATACACCATTCTTTTGTTCTCAGCACACTCACGTTTCCTGCTGTCTCAGAGACTCTAGAAAGCAACAGCGTGCTTCCTGTTCTAAAGCAGAGTGTGTTCAATGGATGATTACACTGCTGTGTGTTTTACTTCAGAAATGGATTTAAATCCCAGGCTCTGAGTCTTCCAACAAGCAAGACTTCGTTTAAGGGAAGGGCAGTCACTTTTCAGCTCAAACGAACTACATCGTTCACGAAGCTCACACGTTTCTCATCTTAACAGACAAGCATTGGATGTTAGAGGACCAGTGCATTTTATCAGTTTGTGAAGAAGATTTGGACTACATATAGTCAGTATGTGTAGGAAACACCATTCTTTTGTTCTCAGCACACTCACGTTTCCTGCTGTATTAGAGAATCTAGAAAGCAAGAGTGTGCTTCTCGCTCTAAAGCAGAGTGTGATCCATGGATGAGAACTATGCTGTGTGTTTCCCTTCACAAATGGAGTCATATCCCAGGCTCTGTGTCTTCCTACAAGCAAGACTTCGTTTCAGGTACGGGCAGTCACTTTTCAGCTCAAACGAACTACATCCTTCACTGAGCTCACACGTTTCTCCTCTTAACAGACAAGCATTGGATGTTAGAGGACCATTACTTTGTATCAGTTTAAGTAGCAGAGTTGGGCTAGATATGGTCCATATGTGTAGGAAACACCGTTCTTTTGTTCTCAGCACACTCACGTTTCCTGCTGTATTAGAGAATCTAGAAAGCAAGAGCGTGCTTCTCGCTCTAAAGCAGAGTGTTATCCATGGATGAGAACACTGCTATGTGTTTCACTTCAGAAATGGAGTTAAATCCCAGGCTCTGTTTCTTCCTACAAGGAAGACTTCGTTTCACGTAAGGGCAGTCACTTTTCTGCTCAAACGAACTACATTGTTCATGAAGCTCACACGTTTCTTATCTTAACTGACAAACATTGGATGTTAGAGGACCAGAGCTTTGTATCAGTTTCAGAAGCAGATTTGAACTACATATGGTCTGTATGTATAGGAAACTCCGTTCTTTTGTTCTGGGCACACTCAGATTTCCTACTGTATTAGAGACTCTAGAAAGCAAGAGCATGCATCTTGCTGTAAAGCAGAGTGTGATCCATGGGTGAGAACTATGCGGTGTGTTTCCCTTCAGAAATGGAGTTAAATCACAGGCTCTGTGTCTTCAACAAGCAACAATTCGTTCCAGGTAAGGGCAGTCACTTTTCAGCTCAAAGGAACTACATCGTTCACAGAGCTCACACGTTTCTAATCTTAACAGACAAGCATTGGATGTTAGAGGACCAGTGCTTTGTATCAGTTTAAGAAGCAGAGTTGGATTAGATATGGTCTGTAGGTGTAGGAAACACCGTTCTTTTGTTCTCAGCACACTCACGTTTCCTGCTGTCTTAGAGACTCTAGAAATCAAGAGTGTGCTTCTCGCTCTAAAGCAGAGTGTGATCCATGGATGAGAACTATGCTGTGTGTTTCCCTTCAGAAATGGAGTTAAATCCCAGGCTCTGTGTCTTCCTACAAGCAAGACTTCGTTTCAGGTAAGGGCAGTCTTTTTCAGCTCAAACGAACTACATCGTTCACGGAGCTCACACGATTCTCATCTCAACAGACACGCGTTGGATGTTAGAGGACCAGTGTTTTGTATCAGTTTAAGAAGCAGAGTTGGACTAGATATGGTCTGTATGTGTAGGAAACACCGTTCTTTTGTTCTCAGCACACTCACGTTTCCTGCTTTCTTAGAGACTCTAGAAATCAAGAGCGTGCTTCTCGTTCTAAAGCAGAGTGTAATCCATGGATGAGAACTATGCTGTGTGTTTCCCTTCAGAAATGGAGTTAAATCCCAGGCTCTGTGTCTTCCTACAAGCAAGACTTCGTTTCAGGAAAGGGCAGTCACTTTTCAGCTCAAACGAACTACATCATTCACGGAGCTCTCACGTTTCTATCTCAACAGACATGCATTGGATGTTAGAGGTCCAGTTCTTTGTATCAGTTTAAGAAGCAGAGTTGGACTAGGTATGGTCCATATGTGTAGGAAACTCCGTTCTTTTGTTCTCAGCACACTCACGTTTCCTGCTGTCTTAGAGACTCTAGAAAGCAAGAGCATGCTTCTTGCTCTAAAGCAGAGTGTGATCCATGGATGAGAACTATGCTGTGTGTTTCCCTTCAGAAATGGAGTTAAATCCCAGGCTCTGTGTCTTCCTACAAGCAAGACTTCGTTTCCAGTAAGGGCAGTCTCTTTTCAGCTCAAATGAACTACATCATTCACTGAGCTCACACGTTTCTCATCTTAACAGACAAGCATTGGATGTTACAGGACCAGTGCTTTGTATCAGTTTAAGAAGCAGAGTTGGACTAGATATGGTCTGTATGTGAAGGAAACACCGTTCTTTTGTTCAAAGCACACTCATGTTTCCTGCTGTCTTAGAGACTCTAGAAAGCAAGAGCGTGCTTCTTGTTCTAAAGCAGAGTGTGATCAATGGATGAGAACACTGCTGTGTGTTTCACTTCAGAAATGGAGTTAAATCCCAGGCTCTGTGTCTTCCTACAAGCAAGACTTCGTTTCACATAGGGGCAGTCACTTTTCTGCTCAAAGGAACTACATCGTTCACAGATCTCACACGTTTCTAATCTTAACAGACAAGCATTGGATGTTAGAGGACCAGGGGTTTGTATCAGTATAAGAAGCAGAGTTGGATTAGATATAGTCTGTAGGTGTAGGAAACACCGTTCTTTTGTTCTCAGCACACTCACGTTTCCTGCTGTCTTATGGACTCTAGAAAGCAAGAGCGTGCTTCCTGTTCTAAAGCAGAGTGTGATCAATGGATGACTACACTGCTGTGTGTTTTACTTCAGAAAAGGATTTAAATCCCAGGCACTGAGTCTTCCTACAAGCAAGACTTCAATTCAGGTAAGGGCAGTCACTTTTCTGCTCAAAAGAACTACATCGTTCACGAAGCTCACACGTTTCTCATCTTAATTGACAAGAATTGGATGTTAGAGGACCAGTGCTTTGTATCAGTTTCAGAAGAAGAGTTGGACTAGATATGGTCCGTATTTGTAGGAAACACTGTTCTTTTGTTCTCAGCACACTCTCGTTTCCTGCTCTCTTAGAGATTTTAGAAAGCAAGAGCGTGCTTCTTGCTCTAAAGCAGAGTGTGATCCATGGATGAGAACTATGCTGTGTGTTTCCCTTCAGAAATGGAGTTATATCCCAGGCTCTCTGTCTTACTACAAGCAAGACTTCGTTTCAGGTATGGGCAGTCACTTTTCAGTTCAAAGGAACTACATCATTCTCAAAGCTCACACGTTTCTCAACTTAACTGACAAGCATTGGATGTTAGAGGACCAGTGCATTGTATCAGTTTCAGAAACAGAGTTGGGCTAGATATGGTCCGTATGTGTAGGAAACACCGTTCTTTTGTTCTCAGCACACTCACGTTTCCTGCTGTATTAGAGACTCTAGAAAGCAAGAGCGTGCTTCTCGCTCTAAAGCAGAGTGTTATCCATGGATGAGAACACTGCTATGTGTTTCACTTCAAAAATGGAGTTAAATCCCAGGGTCTGTTTCTTCCTACAAGGAAGACTTCGTTTCAGGTAAGGGCAGTCACTTTTCTGCTCAAACGAACTACATTGTTCATGAAGCTCACACGTTTCTTATCTTAACTGACAAACATTGGATGTTAGAGGACCAGAGTTTTGTATCAGTTTCAGAAGCAGATTTGAACTACATATGGCCTGTATGTATAGGAAACTCCGTTCTTTTGTTCTGGGCACACTCAGATTTCCTACTGTATTAGAGACTCTAGAAAGCAAGAGCATGCATCTTGCTGTAAAGCAGAGTGTGATCCATGGGTGAGAACTATGCTGTGTGTTTCCCTTCATAAATGGAATTAAATCCCAGGCTCTGTGTCTTCCTACAAGCAAGACTTCGTTTTAGGTAAGGGCAGTCACTTTTCAGCTCAAACAAACTACATCGTTCACGGAGCTCACACGTTTCTCATCTCAACAGACAAGCATTGGATTTTAGAGGACCAGTTCTCTGTATCAGTTTCAGAAGCAGAGTTGGACTATATAATGTCCGTATGTGTAGGATACACCATTCTTGTGTTCTCAGCACACTCACGTTTCCTGCTGTCTTAGGGACTCTAGAAAGCAAGAGCGTGCTTCCTGTTCTAAAGCAGAGTGTGATCAATGGATGATTACACTGCTGTGTGTTTTACTTCAGAAAAGGATTTAAATCCCAGGCTCTGAGTCTTCCTACAAGCAAGACTTCAATTCAGGTAAGGGCAGTCATTTTCTGCTCAAACGAACTACATCGTTCACGAAGCTCACACGTTTCTCATCTTAATTGACAAGCATTGGATGTTAGAGGACCAGTGCTTTGTATCAGTTTCAGAAAAAGAGTTGGACTAGATATGGTCTGTATGTGTAGGAAACACTGTTCTTTTGTTCTCAGCACACTCACGTTTCCTGCTCTCTTAGAGACTTTAGAAAGCAAGAGCGTGCTTCTCGCTCTAAAGCAGAGTGTGATCCATGGATGAGAACTATGCTGTGTGTTTCCCTTCAGAAATGGAGTTATATCCCAGGCTCTGTGTCTTCCTACAAGCAAGACTTCGTTTCAGGTAAGGGCAGTCACTTTTCAGCTCAAACGAACTACATCATTCACGGAGCTCACACGTTTGTCATCTCAACAGACAAGCATTGGATGTTAGATGTCCAGTGCTTTGTATCAGTTTAAGAAGCAGTGTTGGACTAGGTATGGTCCGTATGTGTAGGAAACTCCGTTCTTTTGTTCTCAGCACACTCACTTTTCCTGCTGTCTTAGAGACTCTAGAAAGCAAGAGCATGCTTCTTGCTCTAAAGCAGAGTGTGATCCATGGATGAGAACTATGCTGTGTGTTTCCCTTCAGAAATGGAGTTAAATCCCAGGCTCTGTGTCTTCCTACAAGCAAGACTTCGTTTCCGGTAAGGGCAGTCTCTTTTCAGCTCAAATGAACTACATCATTCACTGAGCTCACACGTTTCTCATCTTAACAGACAAGCATTGGATGTTACAGGACCAGTGCTTTGTATCAGTTTAAGAAGCAGAGTTGGACTAGATATGGTCTGTATGTGAAGGAAACACCGTTCTTTTGTTCAAAGCACACTCATGTTTCCTGCTGTCTTAGAGACTCTAGAAAGCAAGAGCGTGCTTCTTGTTCTAAAGCAGAGTGTGATCAATGGATGAGAACACTGCTGTGTGTTTCCCTTCAGAAATGGAGTTAAATCCCAGGCTCTGTGTCTTCCTACAAGCAAGACTTCGTTTCAGGTAAGGGCAGTCACTTTTCAGCTTAAACGAACTACATCGTTCACTGAGCTCACACGTTTCTCATCTTAACAGACAATCATTGGATGTTAGAGCACCAGTGCTTTCTATCAGTTTAAGAAGCAGAGTTGGACTAGATATGGTCCGTATGTGTAGGAAACACCTTTCTTTTGTTCTCAGCACACTCACGTTTCCTGCTGTCTTAGAGACTCTAGAAAGCAAGAGCGTGCTTCTCACTCTAAAGCAGAGTTTGATCCATGGATGAGAACTATGCTGTGTGTTTCCTTAAAGAAATGGAGTTAAATCCCAGGCTCTGTGTCTTCCTACAAGCAAGACTTCGTTTCAGGTAAGGGCAGTCACTTTTCAGCTCAAACGAACTACATCGTTCCCTGAGCTCACACGTTTCTCATCTTAACAGACAAGCATTGGATTTTAGAGGACCAGTTCTCTGTATCAGTTTCAGAAGCAGAGTTGGACTATATAATGTCCGTATATGTAGGATACACCATTCTTTTGTTCTCAGCACACTCACGTTTCCTGCTGTCTTAGAGACTCTAGAAAGCAACAGCGTGCTTCCTGTTCTAAAGCAGAGTGTGATCAATGGATGATTACACTGCTGTGTGTTTTACTTCAGAAATGGATTTAAATCCCAGGCTCTGAGTCTTCCAACAAGCAAGACTTCGTTTAAGGTAAGGGCAGTCACTTTTCAGCTCAAACGACCTACATCGTTCACGAAGCTCACACGTTTCTCATCTTAACAGACAAGCATTGGATGTTAGAGGACCAGTGCATTTTATCAGTTTGTGAAGAAGATTTGGACTACATATAGTCAGTATGTGTAGGAAACACCATTCTTTTGTTCTCAGCACACTCACGTGTCCTGCTCTCTTAGAGACTTTAGAAAGCAAGAGCGTGCTTCTCGCTCTAAAGAGAGTGTGATCCATGGATGAGACCTATGCTGTGTGTTTCCCTTCAGAAATGGAGTTAAATCCCAGGCTCTGTGTCTTCCTACAAGCAAGACTTCGTTTCAGGTAAGGGCAGTCACTTTTCAGCTTAAACGAACTACATCGTTCACTGAGCTCACACGTTTCTCATCTCAACAGACAAGCATTGGATTTTAGAGGACCAGTTCTCTGTATCAGTTTCAGAAGCAGAGTTGGACTATATAATGTCCGTATGTGTAGGATACACCATTCTTGTGTTCTCAGCACACTCACGTTTCCTGCTGTCTTAGGGACTCTAGAAAGCAAGAGCGTGCTTCCTGTTCTAAAGCAGAGTGTGATCAATGGATGATTACACTGCTGTGTGTTTTACTTCAGAAAAGGATTTAAATCCCAGGCTCTGAGTCTTCCTACAAGCAAGACTTCAATTCAGGTAAGGGCAGTCATTTTCTGCTCAAACGAACTACATCGTTCACGAAGCTCACACGTTTCTCATCTTAATTGACAAGCATTGGATGTTAGAGGACCAGTGCTTTGTATCAGTTTCAGAAAAAGAGTTGGACTAGATATGGTCTGTATGTGTAGGAAACACTGTTCTTTTGTTCTCAGCACACTCACGTTTCCTGCTCTCTTAGAGACTTTAGAAAGCAAGAGCGTGCTTCTCGCTCTAAAGCAGAGTGTGATCCATGGATGAGAACTATGCTGTGTGTTTCCCTTCAGAAATGGAGTTATATCCCAGGCTCTGTGTCTTCCTACAAGCAAGACTTCGTTTCAGGTAAGGGCAGTCACTTTTCAGCTCAAACGAACTACATCATTCACGGAGCTCACACGTTTGTCATCTCAACAGACAAGCATTGGATGTTAGATGTCCAGTGCTTTGTATCAGTTTAAGAAGCAGTGTTGGACTAGGTATGGTCCGTATGTGTAGGAAACTCCGTTCTTTTGTTCTCAGCACACTCACTTTTCCTGCTGTCTTAGAGACTCTAGAAAGCAAGAGCATGCTTCTTGCTCTAAAGCAGAGTGTGATCCATGGATGAGAACTATGCTGTGTGTTTCCCTTCAGAAATGGAGTTAAATCCCAGGCTCTGTGTCTTCCTACAAGCAAGACTTCGTTTCCGGTAAGGGCAGTCTCTTTTCAGCTCAAATGAACTACATCATTCACTGAGCTCACACGTTTCTCATCTTAACAGACAAGCATTGGATGTTACAGGACCAGTGCTTTGTATCAGTTTAAGAAGCAGAGTTGGACTAGATATGGTCTGTATGTGAAGGAAACACCGTTCTTTTGTTCAAAGCACACTCATGTTTCCTGCTGTCTTAGAGACTCTAGAAAGCAAGAGCGTGCTTCTTGTTCTAAAGCAGAGTGTGATCAATGGATGAGAACACTGCTGTGTGTTTCCCTTCAGAAATGGAGTTAAATCCCAGGCTCTGTGTCTTCCTACAAGCAAGACTTCGTTTCAGGTAAGGGCAGTCACTTTTCAGCTTAAACGAACTACATCGTTCACTGAGCTCACACGTTTCTCATCTTAACAGACAATCATTGGATGTTAGAGCACCAGTGCTTTCTATCAGTTTAAGAAGCAGAGTTGGACTAGATATGGTCCGTATGTGTAGGAAACACCTTTCTTTTGTTCTCAGCACACTCACGTTTCCTGCTGTCTTAGAGACTCTAGAAAGCAAGAGCGTGCTTCTCACTCTAAAGCAGAGTTTGATCCATGGATGAGAACTATGCTGTGTGTTTCCTTAAAGAAATGGAGTTAAATCCCAGGCTCTGTGTCTTCCTACAAGCAAGACTTCGTTTCAGGTAAGGGCAGTCACTTTTCAGCTCAAACGAACTACATCGTTCCCTGAGCTCACACGTTTCTCATCTTAACAGACAAGCATTGGATTTTAGAGGACCAGTTCTCTGTATCAGTTTCAGAAGCAGAGTTGGACTATATAATGTCCGTATATGTAGGATACACCATTCTTTTGTTCTCAGCACACTCACGTTTCCTGCTGTCTTAGAGACTCTAGAAAGCAACAGCGTGCTTCCTGTTCTAAAGCAGAGTGTGATCAATGGATGATTACACTGCTGTGTGTTTTACTTCAGAAATGGATTTAAATCCCAGGCTCTGAGTCTTCCAACAAGCAAGACTTCGTTTAAGGTAAGGGCAGTCACTTTTCAGCTCAAACGACCTACATCGTTCACGAAGCTCACACGTTTCTCATCTTAACAGACAAGCATTGGATGTTAGAGGACCAGTGCATTTTATCAGTTTGTGAAGAAGATTTGGACTACATATAGTCAGTATGTGTAGGAAACACCATTCTTTTGTTCTCAGCACACTCACGTGTCCTGCTCTCTTAGAGACTTTAGAAAGCAAGAGCGTGCTTCTCGCTCTAAAGAGAGTGTGATCCATGGATGAGACCTATGCTGTGTGTTTCCCTTCAGAAATGGAGTTAAATCCCAGGCTCTGTGTCTTCCTACAAGCAAGACTTCGTTTCAGGTAAGGGCAGTCACTTTTCAGCTTAAACGAACTACATCGTTCACTGAGCTCACACGTTTCTCATCTTAACAGACAATCATTGGATGTTAGAGCACCAGTGCTTTCTATCAGTTTAAGAAGCAGAGTTGGACTAGATATGGTCCGTATGTGTAGGAAACACCTTTCTTTTGTTCTCAGCACACTCACGTTTCCTGCTGTCTTAGAGACTCTAGAAAGCAAGAGCGTGCTTCTTGTTCTAAAGCACAGTGTGATCAATGGATGAGACAATGCTGTGTGTTTCACTTCAGAAATGGAGTTAAATCCCATGCTCTGAGTATCCCTACAAGCAAGACTTCGTTTAAGGTAAGGGCAGTCACTTTTCTGCTCAAAGGAACTACATCGTTCACGAAGCTCACAAGTTTCTCATCTTAAATGACAAGCATTGGATGTTAGAGGACCAGTGCATTGTATCAGTTTCTGAAGAAGATTTGGACTACATATAGTCAGTATGTGTAGGAAACACCGTTCTTTTGTTCTGAGCACACTCAGATTTCCTGCTGTATTAGAGACTCTAGAAAGCAAGAGTGTGCTTCTTGCTCTAAAGCAGAGTGTGATCCATGGATGAGAACTATGCTGTGTGCTTGACTTCAGAAATGGAGATAAATCCCAGGCTCTGTGTCTTCCTACAAGCAAGACTTCGTTTCAGGTAAGGGCAGTCACTTTTCACCTCAAACGAACTGCATCGTTCACGGAGCTCACACGTTTCTCATCTTAACAGACAAGCATTGGATGTTAGAGGACCCGTGCTTTGTATTCAGTTTCAGAAGCAGAGTTGGACTAGATATGGTCCGTATGTGTAGGAAACACCGTTCTTTTGTTCTCAGCACACTCACGTTTCCTGCTCTCTTAGAGACTTTAGAAAGCAAGAGCGTGCTTCTCACTCTAAAGCAGAGTTTGATCCATGGATGAGAACTATGCTTTGTGTTTCCTTAAAGAAATGGAGTTAAATCCCAGGCTCTGTGTCTTCCTACAAGCAAGACTTCGTTTCAGGTAAGGGCAGTCACTTTTCAGCTCAAACGAACTACATCGTTCCCTGAGCTCACACGTTTCTCATCTTAACAGACAAGCATTGGATTTTAGAGGACCAGTTCTCTGTATCAGTTTCAGAAGCAGAGTTGGACTATATAATGTCCGTATATGTAGGATACACCATTCTTTTGTTCTCAGCACACTCACGTTTCCTGCTGTCTTAGAGACTCTAGAAAGCAACAGCGTGCTTCCTGTTCTAAAGCAGAGTGTGATCAATGGATGATTACACTGCTGTGTGTTTTACTTCAGAAATGGATTTAAATCCCAGGCTCTGAGTCTTCCAACAAGCAAGACTTCGTTTAAGGTAAGGGCAGTCACTTTTCAGCTCAAACGAACTACATCGTTCACGAAGCTCACACGTTTCTCATCTTAACAGACAAGCATTGGATGTTAGAGGACCAGTGCATTTTATCAGTTTGTGAAGAAGATTTGGACTACATATAGTCAGTATGTGTAGGAAACACCATTCTTTTGTTCTCAGCACACTCACGTTTCCTGCTGTATTAGAGAATCTAGAAGTCAAGAGTGTGCTTCTCGCTCTAAAGCAGAGTGTGATCCATGGATGAGAACTACGCTGTGTGTTTCCCTTCAGAAATGGAGTCATATCCCAGGCTCTGTGTCTTCCTACAAGCAAGACTTCGTTTCAGGTACGGGCAGTCACTTTTCAGCTCAAACGAACTACATCCTTCACTGAGCTCACACGTTTCTCCTCTTAACAGACAAGCATTGGATGTTAGAGGACCAGTACTTTGTATCAGTTTAAGAAGCAGAGTTGGGCTAGATATGGTCCATATGTGTAGGAAACACCGTTCTTTTGTTCTCAGCACACTCACGTTTCCTGCTGTATCAGAGAATCTAGAAAGCAAGAGCGTGCTTCTCGCTCTAAAGCAGAGTGTTATCCATGGATGAGAACACTGCTATGTGTTTCACTTCAGAAATGGAGTTAAATCCCAGGCTCTGTTTCTTCCTACAAGGAAGACTTCGTTTCACGTAAGGGCAGTCACTTTTCTGCTCAAACGAACTACATTGTTCATGAAGCTCACACGTTTCTTATCTTAACTGACAAACATTGGATGTTAGAGGACCAGAGCTTTGTATCAGTTTCAGAAGCAGATTTGAACTACATATGGTCTGTATGTATAGGAAACTCCGTTCTTTTGTTCTGGGCACACTCAGATTTCCTACTGTATTAGAGACTCTAGAAAGCAAGAGCATGCATCTTGCTGTAAAGCAGAGTGTGATCCATGGGTGAGAACTATGCGGTGTGTTTCCCTTCAGAAATGGAGTTAAATCACAGGCTCTGTGTCTTCAACAAGCAACAATTCGTTCCAGGTAAGGGCAGTCACTTTTCAGCTCAAAGGAACTACATCGTTCACAGAGCTCACACGTTTCTAATCTTAACAGACAAGCATTGGATGTTAGAGGACCAGTGCTTTGTATCAGTTTAAGAAGCAGAGTTGGATTAGATATGGTCTGTAGGTGTAGGAAACACCGTTCTTTTGTTCTCAGCACACTCACGTTTCCTGCTGTCTTAGGGACTCTAGAAAGCAAGAGCGTGCTTCCTGTTCTAAAGCAGAGTGTGATCAATGGATGACTACACTGCTGTGTGTTTTACTTCAGAAAAGGATTTAAATCGCAGGCACTGAGTCTTCCTACAAGCAAGACTTCAATTCAGGTAAGGGCAGACACTTTTCTGCTCAAAAGAACTACATCGTTCACGAAGCTCACACGTTTCTCATCTTAATTTACAAGAATTGGATGTTAGAGGACCAGTGCTTTGTATCAGTTTCAGAAGAAGAGTTGGACTAGATATGGTCCGTATTTGTAGGAAACACTGTTCTTTTGTTCTCAGCACACTCTCGTTTCCTGCTCTCTTAGAGATTTTAGAAAGCAAGAGCGTGCTTCTTGCTCTAAAGCAGAGTGTGATCCATGGATGAGAACTATGCTGTGTGTTTCCCTTCAGAAATGGAGTTATATCCCAGGCTCTCTGTCTTACTACAAGCAAGACTTCGTTTCAGGTATGGGCAGTCACTTTTCAGTTCAAAGGAACTACATCATTCTCAAAGCTCACACGTTTCTCAACTTAACTGACAAGCATTGGATGTTAGAGGACCAGTGCATTGTATCAGTTTCAGAAACAGAGTTGGGCTAGATATGGTCCGTATGTGTAGGAAACACCGTTCTTTTGTTCTCAGCACACTCACGTTTCCTGCTGTATTAGAGACTCTAGAAAGCAAGAGCGTGCTTCTCGCTCTAAAGCAGAGTGTTATCCATGGATGAGAACACTGCTATGTGTTTCACTTCAAAAATGGAGTTAAATCCCAGGGTCTGTTTCTTCCTACAAGGAAGACTTCGTTTCAGGTAAGGGCAGTCACTTTTCTGCTCAAACGAACTACATTGTTCATGAGCTCACACGTTTCTTATCTTAACTGACAAACATTGGATGTTAGAGGACCAGAGCTTTGTATCAGTTTCAGAAGCAGATTTGAACTACATATGGCCTGTATGTATAGGAAACTCCGTTCTTTTGTTCTGGGCACACTCAGATTTCCTACTGTATTAGAGACTCTAGAAAGCAAGAGCATGCATCTTGCTGTAAAGCAGAGTGTGATCCATGGGTGAGAACTATGCTGTGTGTTTCCCTTCATAAATGGAATTAAATCCCAGGCTCTGTGTCTTCCTACAAGCAAGACTTCGTTTTAGGTAAGGGCAGTCACTTTTCAGCTCAAACAAACTACATCGTTCACGGAGCTCACACGTTTCTCATCTCAACAGACAAGCATTGGATTTTAGAGGACCAGTTCTCTGTATCAGTTTCAGAAGCAGAGTTGGACTATATAATGTCCGTATGTGTAGGATACACCATTCTTGTGTTCTCAGCACACTCACGTTTCCTGCTGTCTTAGGGACTCTAGAAAGCAAGAGCGTGCTTCCTGTTCTAAAGCAGAGTGTGATCAATGGATGATTACACTGCTGTGTGTTTTACTTCAGAAAAGGATTTAAATCCCAGGCTCTGAGTCTTCCTACAAGCAAGACTTCAATTCAGGTAAGGGCAGTCATTTTCTGCTCAAACGAACTAAATCGTTCACGAAGCTCACACGTTTCTCATCTTAATTGACAAGCATTGGATGTTAGAGGACCAGTGCTTTGTATCAGTTTCAGAAAAAGAGTTGGACTAGATATGGTCTGTATGTGTAGGAAACACTGTTCTTTTGTTCTCAGCACACTCACGTTTCCTGCTCTCTTAGAGACTTTAGAAAGCAAGAACGTGCTTCTCGCTCTAAAGCAGAGTGTGATCCATGGATGAGAACTATGCTGTGTGTTTCCCTTCAGAAATGGAGTTATATCCCAGGCTCTGTGTCTTCCTACAAGCAAGACTTCGTTTCAGGTAAGGGCAGTCACTTTTCAGCTCAAACGAACTACATCATTCACGGAGCTCACACGTTTCTCATCTCAACAGACAAGCATTGGATGTTAGAGGTCCAGTGCTTTGTATCAGTTTAAGAAGCAGTGTTGGACTAGGTATGGTCCGTATGTGTAGGAAACTCCGTTCTTTTGTTCTCAGCACACTCACTTTTCCTGCTGTCTTAGAGACTCTAGAAAGCAAGAGCATGCTTCTTGCTCTAAAGCAGAGTGTGATCCATGGATGAGAACTATGCTGTGTGTTTCCCTTCAGAAATGGAGTTAAATCCCAGGCTCTGTGTCTTCCTACAAGCAAGACTTCGTTTCCGGTAAGGGCAGTCTCTTTTCAGCTCAAATGAACTACATCATTCACTGAGCTCACACGTTTCTCATCTTAACAGACAAGCATTGGATGTTAGAGGACCCGTGCTTTGTATTCAGTTTCAGAAGCAGAGTTGGACTAGATATGGTCCGTATGTGTAGGAAACACCGTTCTTTTGTTCTCAGCACACTCACGTTTCCTGCTCTCTTAGAGACTTTAGAAAGCAAGAGCGTGCTTCTCACTCTAAAGCAGAGTTTGATCCATGGATGAGAACTCTGCTGTGTGTTTCCTTAAAGAAATGGAGTTAAATCCCAGGCTCTGTGTCTTCCTACAAGCAAGACTTCGTTTCAGGTAAGGGCAGTCACTTTTCAGCTCAAACGAACTACATCGTTCCCTGAGCTCACACGTTTCTCATCTTAACAGACAAGCATTGGATTTTAGAGGACCAGTTCTCTGTATCAGTTTCAGAAGCAGAGTTGGACTATATAATGTCCGTATATGTAGGATACACCATTCTTTTGTTCTCAGCACACTCACGTTTCCTGCTGTTTTAGAGACTCTAGAAAGCAACAGCGTGCTTCCTGTTCTAAAGCAGAGTGTGATCAATGGATGATTACACTGCTGTGTGTTTTACTTCAGAAATGGATTTAAATCCCAGGCTCTGTGTCTTCCTACAAGCAAGACTTCGTTTCAGGTAAGGGCAGTCACTTTTCAGCTCAAACGAACTACATCGTTCACGAAGCTCACACGTTTCTCATCTTAACAGACAAGCATTGGATGTTAGAGGACCAGAGCATTTTATCAGTTTGTGAAGAAGATTTGGACTACATATAGTCAGTATGTGTAGGAAACACCATTCTTTTGTTCTCAGCACACTCACGTTTCCTGCTGTATTAGAGAATCTAGAAAGCAAGAGTGTGCTTCTCGCTCTAAAGCAGAGTGTGATCCATGGATGAGAACTATGCTGTGTGTTTCCCTTCAGAAATGGAGTCATATCCCAGGCTCTGTGTCTTCCTACAAGCAAGACTTCGTTTCAGGTACGGGCAGTCACTTTTCAGCTCAAACGAACTACATCCTTCACTGAGCTCACACGTTTCTCATCTTAACAGACAAGCATTGGATGTTAGAGGACCAGTACTTTGTATCAGTTTAAGAAGCAGAGTTGGGCTAGATATGGTCCATATGTGTAGGAAACACCGTTCTTTTGTTCTCAGCACACTCACGTTTCCTGCTGTATTAGAGAATCTAGAAAGCAAGAGCATGCTTCTCGCTCTAAAGCAGAGTGTTATCCATGGATGAGAACACTGCTATGTGTTTCACTTCAGAAATGGAGTTAAATCCCAGGCTCTGTTTCTTCCTACAAGGAAGACTTCGTTTCACGTAAGGGCAGTCACTTTTCTGCTCAAACTAACTACATTGTTCATGAAGCTCACACGTTTCTTATCTTAACTGACAAACATTGGATGTTAGAGGACCAGAGCTTTGTATCAGTTTCAGAAGCAGATTTGAACTACATATGGTCTGTATGTATAGGAAACTCCGTTCTTTTGTTCTGGGCACACTCAGATTTCCTACTGTATTAGAGACTCTAGAAAGCAAGAGCATGCATCTTGCTGTAAAGCAGAGTGTGATCCTTGGGTGAGAACTATGCGGTGTGTTTCCCTTCAGAAATGGAGTTAAATCACAGGCTCTGTGTCTTCAACAAGCAACAATTCGTTCCAGGTAAGGGCAGTCACTTTTCAGCTCAAAGGAACTACATCGTTCACAGAGCTCACACGTTTCTAATCTTAACAGACAAGCATTGGATGTTAGAGGACCAGTGCTTTGTATCAGTTTAAGATGCAGAGTTGGATTAGATATGGTCTGTAGGTGTAGGAAACACCGTTCTTTTGTTCTCAGCACACTCACGTTTCCTGCTGTCTTAGAGACTCTAGAAATCAAGAGCGTGCTTCTCGCTCTAAAGCAGAGTGTGATCCATGGATGAGAACTATGCTGTGTGTTTCCCTTCAGAAATGGAGTTAAATCCCAGGCTCTGTGTCTTCCTACAAGCAAGACTTCGTTTCAGGTAAGGGCAGTCTTTTTCAGCTCAAACGAACTACATCGTTCACGGAGCTCAAACGTTTCTCATCTCAACAGACACGCGTTGGATGTTAGAGGACCAGTGTTTTGTATCAGTTTAAGAAGCAGAGTTGGACTAGATATGGTCTGTATGTGTAGGAAACACCGTTCTTTTGTTCTCAGCACACTCACGTTTCCTGCTGTCTTAGAGACTCTAGAAATCAAGAGCGTGCTTCTCGTTCTAAAGCAGAGTGTAATCCATGGATGAGAACTATTCTGTGTGTTTCCCTTCAGAAATGGAGTTAAATCCCAGGCTCTGTGTCTTCCTACAAGCAAGACTTCGTTTCAGGAAAGGGCAGTCACTTTTCAGCTCAAACGAACTACATCATTCACGGAGCTCTCACGTTTCTATCTCAACAGACATGCATTGGATGTTAGAGGTCCAGTGCTTTGTATCAGTTTAAGAAGCAGAGTTGGACTAGGTATGGTCCGTATGTGTAGGAAACTCCGTTCTTTTGTTCTCAGCACACTCACGTTTCCTGCTGTCTTAGAGACTCTAGAAAGCAAGAGCATGCTTCTTGCTCTAAAGCAGAGTGTGATCCATGGATGAGAACTATGCTGTGTGTTTCCCTTCAGAAATGGAGTTAAATCCCAGGCTCTGTGTCTTCCTACAAGCAAGACTTCGTTTCCGGTAAGGGCAGTCTCTTTTCAGCTCAAATGAACTACATCATTCACTGAGCTCACACGTTTCTCATCTTAACAGACAAGCATTGGATGTTAGAGGACCAGTGTTTTGTATCAGTTTAAGAAGCAGAGTTGGACTAGATATGGTCTGTATGTGAAGGAAACACCGTTCTTTTGTTCAAAGCACACTCATGTTTCCTGCTGTCTTAGAGACTCTAGAAAGCAAGAGCGTGCTTCTTGTTCTAAAGCCGAGTGTGATCAATGGATGAGAACACTGCTGTGTGTTTCACTTCAGAAATGGAGTTAAATCCCAGGCTCTGTGTCTTCCTACAAGCAAGACTTCGTTTCACATAGGGGCAGTCACTTTTCTGCTCAAAGGAACTACATCGTTCACAGATCTCACACGTTTCTAATCTTAACAGACAAGCATTGGATGTTAGAGGACCAGGGCTTTGTATCAGTATAAGAAGCAGAGTTGGATTAGATATGGTCTGTAGGTGTAGGAAACACCGTTCTTTTGTTCTCAGCTCACTCAAGTTTCCTGCTGTCTTAGAGACTCTAGAAATCAAGAGCGTGCTTCTCGCTCTAAAGCAGAGTGTGATCCATGGATGAGAACTATGCTGTGTGTTTCCCTTCAGAAATGGAGTTAAATCCCAGGCTCTGTGTCTTCCTACAAGCAAGACTTCGTTTCAGGTAAGGGCAGTCTTTTTCAGCTCAAACGAACTACATCGTTCACGGAGCTCACACGTTTCTCATCTCAACAGACAAGCGTTGGATGTTAGAGGACCAGTGTTTTGTATCAGTTTAAGAAGCAGAGCTGGACTAGATATGGTCTGTATGTGTAGGAAACACCGTTCTTTTGTTCTCAGCACACTCACGTTTCCTGCTGTCTTAGAGACTCTAGAAATCAAGAGCGTGCTTCTCGTTCTAAAGCAGAGTGTAATCCATGGATGAGAACTATGCTGTGTGTTTCCCTTCAGAAATGGAGTTAAATCACAGGCTCTGTGTCTTCCTACAAGCAAGACTTCGTTTTAGGTAAGGGCAGTCACTTTTCAGCTCAAACAAACTACATCGTTCACGGAGCTCACACGTTTCTCATCTCAACAGACAAGCATTGGATTTTAGAGGACCAGTTCTCTGTATCAGTTTCAGAAGCAGAGTTGGACTATATAATGTCCGTATGTGTAGGATACACCATTCTTTTGTTCTCAGCACACTCACGTTTCCTGCTGTCTTAGGGACTCTAGAAAGCAAGTGCGTGCTTCCTGTTCTAAAGCAGAGTGTGATCAATGGATGACTACACTGCTGTGTGTTTTACTTCAGAAAAGGATTTAAATCCCAGGCACTGAATCTTCCTACAAGCAAGACTTCAATTCAGGTAAGGGCAGTCACTTTTCTGCTCAAAAGAACTACATCGTTCACGAAGCTCACACGTTTCTCATCTTAATTGACAAGAATTGGATGTTAGAGGACCAGTGCTTTGTATCAGTTTCAGAAGAAGAGTTGGACTAGATATGGTCCGTATTTGTAGGAAACACTGTTCTTTTGTTCTCAGCACACTCTCGTTTCCTGCTCTCTTAGAGATTTTAGAAAGCAAGAGCGTGCTTCTTGCTCTAAAGCAGAGTGTGATCCATGGATGAGAACTATGCTGTGTGTTTCCCTTCAGAAATGGAGTTATATCCCAGGCTCTCTGTCTTACTACAAGCAAGACTTCGTTTCAGGTATGGGCAGTCACTTTTCAGTTCAAAGGAACTACATCATTCTCAAAGCTCACACGTTTCTCAACTTAACTGACAAGCATTGGATGTTAGAGGACCAGTGCATTGTATCAGTTTCAGAAACAGAGTTGGGCTAGATATGGTCCGTATGTGTAGGAAACACCGTTCTTTTGTTCTCAGCACACTCACGTTTCCTGCTGTATTAGAGACTCTAGAAAGCAAGAGCGTGCTTCTCGCTCTAAAGCAGAGTGTTATCCATGGATGAGAACACTGCTATGTGTTTCACTTCAAAAATGGAGTTAAATCCCAGGGTCTGTTTCTTCCTACAAGGAAGACTTCGTTTCAGGTAAGGGCAGTCACTTTTCTACTCAAACGAACTACATTGTTCATGAGCTCACACGTTTCTTATCTTAACTGACAAACATTGGATGTTAGAGGACCAGAGCTTTGTATCAGTTTCAGAAGCAGATTTGAACTACATATGGCCTGTATGTATAGGAAACTCCGTTCTTTTGTTCTGGGCACACTCAGATTTCCTACTGTATTAGAGACTCTAGAAAGGAAGAGAATGCATCTTGCTGTAAAGCAGAGTGTGATCCATGGGTGAGAACTATGCTGTGTGTTTCCCTTCATAAATGGAATTAAATCCCAGGCTCTGTGTCTTCCTACAAGCAAGACTTCGTTTTAGATAAGGGCAGTCACTTTTCAGCTCAAACAAACTACATCGTTCACGGAGCTCACACGTTTCTCATCTCAACAGACAAGCATTGGATTTTAGAGGACCAGTTCTCTGTATCAGTTTCAGAAGCAGAGTTGGACTATATAATGTCCGTATGTGTAGGATACACCATTCTTGTGTTCTCAGCACACTCACGTTTCCTGCTGTCTTAGGGACTCTAGAAAGCAAGAGCGTGCTTCTCGCTCTAAAGCAGAGTGTGATCCATGGATGAGAACTATGCTGTGTGTTTCCCTTCAGAAATGGAGTTAAATCCCAGGCTCCGTGTCTTCCTACAAGCAAGACTTCGTTTCAGGCAAGGGCAGTCTTTTTCAGCTCAAAGGAACTACATCGTTCACGGAGCTCACACGATTCTAATCTTAACAGACAAGCATTGGATGTTAGAGGACCAGTGCTTTGTATCAGTTTAAGAAGCAGAGTTGGATTAGATATGGTCTGTAGGTGTAGGAAACACCGTTCTTTTGTTCTCAGCACACTCACGTTTCCTGCTGTCTTAGAGACTCTAGAAATCAAGAGCGTGCTTCTCGTTCTAAAGCAGAGTGTAATCCATGGATGAGAACTATGCTGTGTGTTTCCCTTCAGAAATGGAGTTAAATCCCAGGCTCTGTGTCTTCCTACAAGCAAGACTTCGTTTCAGGAAAGGGCAGTCACTTTTCAGCTCAAACGAACTACATCATTCACGGAGCTCTCACGTTTCTATCTCAACAGACATGCATTGGATGTTAGAGGTCCAGTGCTTTGTATCAGTTTAAGAAGCAGAGTTGGACTAGATATGGTCTGTATGTGAAGGAAACACCGTTCTTTTGTTCAAAGCACACTCATGTTTCCTGCTGTCTTAGAGACTCTAGAAAGCAAGAGCGTGCTTCTTGTTCTAAAGCAGAGTGTGATCCATGGATGAGAACTATGCTGTGTGTTTCCCTTCAGAAATGGAGTTAAATCCCAGGCTCTGTGTCTTCCTACAAGCAAGACTTCGTTTCAGCTAAGGGCAGTCTTTTTCAGCTCAAACGAACTACATCGTTCACGGAGCTCACACGTTTCTCATCTCAACAGACAAGCGTTGGATGTTAGAGGACCAGTGTTTTGTATCAGTTTAAGAAGCAGAGCTGGACTAGATATGGTCTGTATGTGTAGGAAACACCGTTCTTTTGTTCTCAGCACACTCACGTTTCCTGCTGTCTTAGAGACTCTAGAAATCAAGAGCGTGCTTCTCGTTCTAAAGCAGAGTGTAATCCATGGATGAGAACTATGATGTGTGTTTCCCTTCAGAAATGGAGTTAAATCACAGGCTCTGTGTCTTCCTACAAGCAAGACTTCGTTTTAGGTAAGGGCAGTCACTTTTCAGCTCAAACAAACTACATCGTTCACGGAGCTCACACGTTTCTCATCTCAACAGACAAGCATTGGATTTTAGAGGACCAGTTCTCTGTATCAGTTTCAGAAGCAGAGTTGGACTATATAATGTCCGTATGTGTAGGATACACCATTCTTTTGTTCTCAGCACACTCACGTTTCCTGCTGTCTTAGGGACTCTAGAAAGCAAGAGCGTGCTTCCTGTTCTAAAGCAGAGTGTGATCAATGGATGACTACACTGCTGTGTGTTTTACTTCAGAAAAGGATTTAAATCCCAGGCACTGAATCTTCCTACAAGCAAGACTTCAATTCAGGTAAGGGCAGTCACTTTTCTGCTCAAAAGAACTACATCGTTCACGAAGCTCACACGTTTCTCATCTTAATTGACAAGAATTGGATGTTAGAGGACCAGTGCTTTGTATCAGTTTCAGAAGAAGAGTTGGACTAGATATGGTCCGTATTTGTAGGAAACACTGTTCTTTTGTTCTCAGCACACTCTCGTTTCCTGCTCTCTTAGAGATTTTAGAAAGCAAGAGCGTGCTTCTTGCTCTAAAGCAGAGTGTGATCCATGGATGAGAACTATGCTGTGTGTTTCCCTTCAGAAATGGAGTTATATCCCAGGCTCTCTGTCTTACTACAAGCAAGACTTCGTTTCAGGTATGGGCAGTCACTTTTCAGTTCAAAGGAACTACATCATTCTCAAAGCTCACACGTTTCTCAACTTAACTGACAAGCATTGGATGTTAGAGGACCAGTGCATTGTATCAGTTTCAGAAACAGAGTTGGGCTAGATATGGTCCGTATGTGTAGGAAACACCGTTCTTTTGTTCTCAGCACACTCACGTTTCCTGCTGTATTAGAGACTCTAGAAAGCAAGAGCGTGCTTCTCGCTCTAAAGCAGAGTGTTATCCATGGATGAGAACACTGCTATGTGTTTCACTTCAAAAATGGAGTTAAATCCCAGGGTCTGTTTCTTCCTACAAGGAAGACTTCGTTTCAGGTAAGGGCAGTCACTTTTCTACTCAAACGAACTACATTGTTCATGAGCTCACACGTTTCTTATCTTAACTGACAAACATTGGATGTTAGAGGACCAGAGCTTTGTATCAGTTTCAGAAGCAGATTTGAACTACATATGGCCTGTATGTATAGGAAACTCCGTTCTTTTGTTCTGGGCACACTCAGATTTCCTACTGTATTAGAGACTCTAGAAAGCAAGAGCATGCATCTTGCTGTAAAGCAGAGTGTGATCCATGGGTGAGAACTATGCTGTGTGTTTCCCTTCATAAATGGAATTAAATCCCAGGCTCTGTGTCTTACTACAAGCAAGACTTCGTTTTAGATAAGGGCAGTCACTTTTCAGCTCAAACAAACTACATCGTTCACGGAGCTCACACGTTTCTCATCTCAACAGACAAGCATTGGATTTTAGAGGACCAGTTCTCTGTATCAGTTTCAGAAGCAGAGTTGGACTATATAATGTCCGTATGTGTAGGATACACCATTCTTGTGTTCTCAGCACACTCACGTTTCCTGCTGTCTTAGGGACTCTAGAAAGCAAGAGCGTGCTTCTCGCTCTAAAGCAGAGTGTGATCCATGGATGAGAACTATGCTGTGTGTTTCTCTTCAGAAATGGAGTTAAATCCCAGGCTCCGTGTCTTCCTACAAGCAAGACTTCGTTTCAGGCAAGGGCAGTCTTTTTCAGCTCAAAGGAACTACATCGTTCACGGAGCTCACACGTTTCTAATCTTAACAGACAAGCATTGGATGTTAGAGGACCAGTGCTTTGTATCAGTTTAAGAAGCAGAGTTGGATTAGATATGGTCTGTAGGTGTAGGAAACACCGTTCTTTTGTTCTCAGCACACTCACGTTTCCTGCTGTCTTAGAGACTCTAGAAATCAAGAGCGTGCTTCTCGTTCTAAAGCAGAGTGTAATCCATGGATGAGAACTATGCTGTGTGTTTCCCTTCAGAAATGGAGTTAAATCCCAGGCTCTGTGTCTTCCTACAAGCAAGACTTCGTTTCAGGAAAGGGCAGTCACTTTTCAGCTCAAACGAACTACATCATTCACGGAGCTCTCACGTTTCTATCTCAACAGACATGCATTGGATGTTAGAGGTCCAGTGCTTTGTATCAGTTTAAGAAGCAGAGTTGGACTAGATATGGTCTGTATGTGAAGGAAACACCGTTCTTTTGTTCAAAGCACACTCATGTTTCCTGCTGTCTTAGAGACTCTAGAAAGCAAGAGCGTGCTTCTTGTTCTAAAGCAGAGTGTGATCAATGGATGAGAACACTGCTGTGTGTTTCACTTCAGAAATGGAGTTAAATCCCAGGTTCTGTGTCTTCCTACAAGCAAGACTTCGTTTCACATAGGGGCAGTCACTTTTCTGCTCAAAGGAACTACATCGTTCACAGATCTCACACGTTTCTAATCTTAACAGACAAGCATTTGATGTTAGAGGACCAGGGCTTTGTATCAGTATAAGAAGTAGAGTTGGATTAGATATGGTCTGTAGGTGTAGGAAACACCGTTCTTTTGTTCTCAGCTCACTCAAGTTTCCTGCTGTCTTAGAGACTCTAGAAATCAAGAGCGTGCTTCTCGCTCTAAAGCAGAGTGTGATCCATGGATGAGAACTATGCTGTGTGTTTCCCTTCAGAAATGGAGTTAAATCCCAGGCTCTGTGTCTTCCTACAAGCAAGACTTCGTTTCAGGTAAGGGCAGTCTTTTTCAGCTCAAACGAACTACATCGTTCACGGAGCTCACACGTTTCTCATCTCAACAGACAAGCGTTGGATGTTAGAGGACCAGTGTTTTGTATCAGTTTAAGAAGCAGAGTTGGACTAGATATGGTCTGTATGTGTAGGAAACACCGTTCTTTTGTTCTCAGCACACTCACGTTTCCTGCTGTCTTAGAGACTCTAGAAATCAAGAGCGTGCTTCTCGTTCTAAAGCAGAGTGTAATCCATGGATGAGAACTATGATGTGTGTTTCCCTTCAGAAATGGAGTTAAATCACAGGCTCTGTGTCTTCCTACAAGCAAGACTTCGTTTCAGGTAAGGGCAGTCACTTTTCAGCTCAAACAAACTACATCGTTCACGGAGCTCACACGTTTCTCATCTCAACAGACAAGCATTGGATTTTAGAGGACCAGTTCTCTGTATCAGTTTCAGAAGCAGAGTTGGACTATATAATGTCCGTATGTGTAGGATACACCATTCTTTTGTTCTCAGCACACTCACGTTTCCTGCTGTCTTAGGGACTCTAGAAAGCAAGAGCGTGCTTCCTGTTCTAAAGCAGAGTGTGATCAATGGATGACTACACTGCTGTGTGTTTTACTTCAGAAAAGGATTTAAATCCCAGTCACTGAGTCTTCCTACAAGCAAGACTTCAATTCAGGTAAGGGCAGTCACTTTTCTGCTCAAAAGAACTACATCGTTCACGAAGCTCACACGTTTCTCATCTTAATTGACAAGAATTGGATGTTAGAGGACCAGTGCTTTGTATCAGTTTCAGAAGAAGAGTTGGACTAGATATGGTCCGTATTTGTAGGAAACACTGTTCTTTTGTTCTCAGCACACTCTCGTTTCCTGCTCTCTTAGAGATTTTAGAAAGCAAGAGCGTGCTTCTTGCTCTAAAGCAGAGTGTGATCCATGGATGAGAACTATGCTGTGTGTTTCCCTTCAGAAATGGAGTTATATCCCAGGCTCTCTGTCTTACTACAAGCAAGACTTCGTTTCAGGTATGGGCAGTCACTTTTCAGTTCAAAGGAACTACATCATTCTCAAAGCTCACACGTTTCTCTACTTAACTGACAAGCATTGGATGTTAGAGGACCAGTGCTTTGTATCTGTTTCAGAATCAGAGTTGGGCTAGATATGGTCCGTATGTGTAGGAAACACCGTTCTTTTGTTCTCAGCACACTCACGTTTCCTGCTGTATTAGAGACTCTAGAAAGCAAGAGCGTGCTTCTCGCTCTAAAGCAGAGTGTTATCCTTGGATGAGAACACTGCTATGTGTTTCACTTCAAAAATGGAGTTAAATCCCAGGGTCTGTTTCTTCCTACAAGGAAGACTTCGTTTCAGGTAAGGGCAGTCACTTTTCTGCTCAAATGAACTACATTGTTCATGAAGCTCACACGTTTCTTATCTTAACTGACAAACATTGGATGTTAGAGGACCAGAGCTTTGTATCAGTTTCAGAAGCAGATTTGAACTACATATGGCCTGTATGTATAGGAAACTCCGTTCTTTTGTTCTGGGCACACTCAGATTTCCTACTGTATTAGAGACTCTAGAAAGCAAGAGCATGCATCTTGCTGTAAAGCAGAGTGTGATCCATGGGTGAGAACTATGCTGTGTGTTTCCCTTCATAAATGGAATTAAATCCCAGGCTCTGTGTCTTCCTACAAGCAAGACTTCGTTTTAGATAAGGGCAGTCACTTTTCAGCTCAAACAAACTACATCGTTCACGGAGCTCACACGTTTCTCATCTCAACAGACAAGCATTGGATTTTAGAGGACCAGTACTCTGTATCAGTTTCAGAAGCAGAGTTGGACTATATAATGTCCGTATGTGTAGGATACACCATTCTTGTGTTCTCAGCACACTCACGTTTCCTGCTGTCTTAGGGACTCTAGAAAGCAAGAGCGTGCTTCTCGCTCTAAAGCAGAGTGTGATCCATCGATGAGAACTATGCTGTGTGTTTCCCTTCAGAAATGGAGTTAAATCCCAGGCTCCGTGTCTTCCTACAAGCAAGACTTCGTTTCAGGTAAGGGCAGTCTTTTTCAGCTCAAACGAACTACATCGTTCACGGAGCTCACACGTTTCTAATCTTAACAGACAAGCATTGGATGTTAGAGGACCAGTGCTTTGTATCAGTTTAAGAAGCAGAGTTGGATTAGATATGGTCTGTAGGTGTAGGAAACACCGTTCTTTTGTTCTCAGCACACTCACGTTTCCTGCTGTCTTAGAGACTCTAGAAATCAAGAGCGTGCTTCTCGCTCTAAAGCAGAGTGTGATCCATGGATGAGAACTATGCTGTGTGTTTCCCTTCAGAAATGGAGTTAAATCCCAGGCTCTGTGTCTTCCTACAAGCAAGACTTCGTTTCAGGTAAGGGCAGTCTTTTTCAGCTCAAACGAACTACATCGTTCACGGAGCTCACACGTTTCTCATCTCAACAGACACGCGTTGGATGTTAGAGGACCAGTGTTTTGTATCAGTTTAAGAAGCAGAGTTGGACTAGATATGGTCTGTATGTGTAGGAAACACCGTTCTTTTGTTCTCAGCACACTCACGTTTCCTGCTGTCTTAGAGACTCTAGAAATCAAGAGCGTGCTACTCGTTCTAAAGCAGAGTGTAATCCATGGATGAGAATTATGCTGTGTGTTTCCCTTCAGAAATGGAGTTAAATCCCAGGCTCTGTGTCTTCCTACAAGCAAGACTTCGTTTCAGGAAAGGGCAGTCACTTTTCAGCTCAAAGGAACTACATCATTCACAGAGCTCTCACGTTTCTATCTCAACAGACATGCATTGGATGTTAGAGGTCCAGTGATTTGTATCAGTTTAAGAAGCAGAGTTGGACTAGGTATGGTCCGTATGTGTAGGAAACTCCGTTCTTTTGTTCTCAGCACACTCACGTTTCCTGCTGTCTTAGAGACTCTAGAAAGCAAGAGCATGCTTCTTGCTCTAAAGCAGAGTGTGATCCATGGATGAGAACTCTGCTGTGTGTTTCCCTTCAGATATGGAGTTAAATCCCAGGCTCTGTGTCGTCCTAAAAGCAAGACTTCGTTTCAGGTAAGGGCAGTCACTTTTCAGCTCAAACGAACTACATCGTTCACGGAGCTCACACGTTTCTCATCTCAACAGACAAGCGTTGGATGTTAGAGGACCAGTGTTTTGTATCAGTTTAAGAAGCAGAGTTGGACTAGATATGGTCCGTATGTGTAGGAAATACCGTTCTTTTTTTCTCAGCACACTCACGTTTCCTGATGACTTAGAGACTCTAGAAAGCAAGAGAATGCTTCTTGCTCTAAAGCAGAGTGTGATCCATGGATGAGAACTAGGCTGTGTGTTTCCCTTCAGAAATGGAGTTAAATCCCAGGCTCTGTGTCTTCCTACAAGCAAGACTTCGTTTCAGGTAAGGGCAGTCACTTTTCAACTCAAATGAACTACATCGTTCACGAAGCTCACACGATTCTCATCTTAAGAGACAAGCATTGGATGTTAGAGAACCAGTGCTTTGTATCAGTTTAAGAAGCAGAGTTGGATTAGATATGGTCTGTAGGTGTAGGAAACACCGTTCTTTTGTTCTCAGCACACTCACGTTTTCTGCTGTCTTAGAGAATCTAGAAATCAAGAGCGTGCTTCTCGCTCTGAAGCAGAGTGTGATCCATGGATGAGAACTATGCTGTGTGTTTCCCTTCAGAAATGGAGTTAAATCCAAGGCTCTGTGTCTTCCTACAAGCAAGACTTCGACTCAGGAAAGGGCAGTAACTTTTATGGTCAAACACACTACAACTTTCACGAAGCTCACACGTTTCTCATCTTAACTGACAAGCATTGGATGTTAGAGGGTAAGTGCTTTGTATCAGTTTCAGAAGCAGATTTGGACTAGATATGTTCCGTATGTGTAGGAAACACCGTTCTTTTGTTTTCAGCACACTCACGTTTCCTGCTGTTTTAGAGACTCTAGAAGTCAAGAGCTTGCTTCTCGTCTAAAGCAGAGTCTGATCCATGGATGAGAACTATGCTGTGTGTTTCCCTTCAGAAATGGAGTTAAATCCCAGGCTCTCTGTCTTCCTACAAGCAAGACTTCGTTTCAGGTAAGGGCAGTCACTTTTCAGCTCCAACGAACTACATCATTCACGGAGCTCACACGTTTCTCATCTCAACAGACAAGCATTGGATGTTAGAGGACCAGTGCTTTGTATCAGTTTAAGAAGCAGAGTTGGACTAGGTATGGTCCGTATGTGTAGGAAACTCCGTTCTTTGTTCTCAGCACACTCATGTTTCATGCTGTCTTAGAGACTCTAGAAATCAAGAGCGTGCTTCTCGCTCTAAAGCAGAGTGTGATCCATGGATGAGAACTCTGCTGTGTGTTTCCCTTCAGAAATGGAGTTAAATCCCAGGCTCTGTGTCTTCCTACAAGCAAGACTTTGTTTCAGGTAAGGGCAGTCACTTTTCAACTCAAACGAACTACATCGTTCACGAAGCTCCCACGATTCTCATCTTAAGAGACAAGCATTGGATGTTAGAGGACCAGTGCTTTGTATAAGTTTCAGAAGCAGAGTTGGACTAGATATGTTCCGTATGTGTAGGAAACACCGTTCTTTTGTTTTCAGCACACTCACATTTCCTGCTGTCTTAGAGACTCTAGAAATCCAGAGCTTGCTTCTCGTCTAAAGCAGAGTGTGATCCATGGATGAGAAATATGCTGTGTGTTTCCCTTCAGAAATGGGGTTAAATCCCAGGCTCTGTGTCTTCCTACAAGCAAGACTTCATTTCAGGTAAGTGCAGTCACTTTTCAGCTCAAATGAACTACATCGTTCACGAAGCTCACACGATTCTCATCTTAAGAGACAAGCATTGGATGTTAGAGGACCAGTGCTTTGTATCAGTTTCAGAAGCAGATTTGGACTAGATATGTTCCGTATGTGTAGGAAACACCGTTCTTTTGTTTTCAGCACACTCACGTTTCCTCCTGTTTTAGAGACTCTAGAAATCAAGAGCTTACTTCTCGTCTAAAGCAGAGTGTGATCCATGGATGAGAACTATGCTGTGTGTTTCCCTTCAGAAATGGAGTTAAATCCCAGGCTCTGTGTCTTCCTACAAGCAAGACTTCGTTTCAGGTAAGTGCAGTCACTTTTCAGCTCAAACGAACTACATCATTCACGGAGCTCACACGTTTCTCATCTCAACAGACAAGCATTGGATGTTAGAGGACCAGTGCTTTGTATCAGTTTAAGAAGCAGAGTTGGATTAGATATGGTCTGTAGGTGTAGGAAACACCGTTCTTTTGTTCTCAGCACACTCATGTTTTCTGCTGTCTTAGAGAATCTAGAAATCAAGAGCGTGCTTCTCGCTCTGAAGCAGAGTGTGATCCATGGATGAGAACTATGCTGTGTGTTTCCCTTCAGAAATGGAGTTAAATCCAAGGCTCTGTGTCTTCCTACAAGCAAGACTTCGACTCAGGAAAGGGCAGTAACTTTTATGGTCAAACACACTACATCTTTCACGAAGCTCACACGTTTCTCATCTTAACTGACAAGCATTGGATGTTAGAGGGTAAGTGCTTTGTATCAGTTTCAGAAGCAGATTTGGACTAGATATGGTCTGTATGTGTAGGAAACACCGTTCTTTTGTTTTCAGCACACTCACGTTTCCTGCTGTTTTAGAGACTCTAGAAGTCAAGAGCTTGCTTCTCGTCTAAAGCAGAGTCTGATCCATGGATGAGAACTATGCTGTGTGTTTCTCTTCAGAAATGGAGTTAAATCCCAGGCTCCGTGTCTTCCTACAAGCAAGACTTCGTTTCAGGCAAGGGCAGTCTTTTTCAGCTCAAAGGAACTACATCGTTCACGGAGCTCACACGTTTCTAATCTTAACAGACAAGCATTGGATGTTAGAGGACCAGTGCTTTGTATCAGTTTAAGAAGCAGAGTTGGATTAGATATGGTCTGTAGGTGTAGGAAACACCGTTCTTTTGTTCTCAGCACACTCACGTTTCCTGCTGTCTTAGAGACTCTAGAAATCAAGAGCGTGCTTCTCGTTCTAAAGCAGAGTGTAATCCATGGATGAGAACTATGCTGTGTGTTTCCCTTCAGAAATGGAGTTAAATCCCAGGCTCTGTGTCTTCCTACAAGCAAGACTTCGTTTCAGGAAAGGGCAGTCACTTTTCAGCTCAAACGAACTACATCATTCACGGAGCTCTCACGTTTCTATCTCAACAGACATGCATTGGATGTTAGAGGTCCAGTGCTTTGTATCAGTTTAAGAAGCAGAGTTGGACTAGATATGGTCTGTATGTGAAGGAAACACCGTTCTTTTGTTCAAAGCACACTCATGTTTCCTGCTGTCTTAGAGACTCTAGAAAGCAAGAGCGTGCTTCTTGTTCTAAAGCAGAGTGTGATCAATGGATGAGAACACTGCTGTGTGTTTCACTTCAGAAATGGAGTTAAATCCCAGGTTCTGTGTCTTCCTACAAGCAAGACTTCGTTTCACATAGGGGCAGTCACTTTTCTGCTCAAAGGAACTACATCGTTCACAGATCTCACACGTTTCTAATCTTAACAGACAAGCATTGGATGTTAGAGGACCAGGGCTTTGTATCAGTATAAGAAGTAGAGTTGGATTAGATATGGTCTGTAGGTGTAGGAAACACCGTTCTTTTGTTCTCAGCTCACTCAAGTTTCCTGCTGTCTTAGAGACTCTAGAAATCAAGAGCGTGCTTCTCGCTCTAAAGCAGAGTGTGATCCATGGATGAGAACTATGCTGTGTGTTTCCCTTCAGAAATGGAGTTAAATCCCAGGCTCTGTGTCTTCCTACAAGCAAGACTTCGTTTCAGGTAAGGGCAGTCTTTTTCAGCTCAAACGAACTACATCATTCACGGAGCTCACACGTTTCTCATCTCAACAGACAAGCGTTGGATGTTAGAGGACCAGTGTTTTGTATCAGTTTAAGAAGCAGAGTTGGACTAGATATGGTCTGTATGTGTAGGAAACACCGTTCTTTTGTTCTCAGCACACTCACGTTTCCTGCTGTCTTAGAGACTCTAGAAATCAAGAGCGTGCTTCTCGTTCTAAAGCAGAGTGTAATCCATGGATGAGAACTATGATGTGTGTTTCCCTTCAGAAATGGAGTTAAATCACAGGCTCTGTGTCTTCCTACAAGCAAGACTTCGTTTCAGGTAAGGGCAGTCACTTTTCAGCTCAAACAAACTACATCGTTCACGGAGCTCACACGTTTCTCATCTCAACAGACAAGCATTGGATTTTAGAGGACCAGTTCTCTGTATCAGTTTCAGAAGCAGAGTTGGACTATATAATGTCCTTTATGTGTAGGATACACCATTCTTTTGTTCTCAGCACACTCACGTTTCCTGTTGTCTTAGGGACTCTAGAAAGCAAGAGCGTGCTTCCTGTTCTAAAGCAGAGTGTGATCAATGGATGACTACACTGCTGTGTGTTTTACTTCAGAAAAGGATTTAAATCCCAGTCACTGAGTCTTCCTACAAGCAAGACTTCAATTCAGGTAAGGGCAGTCACTTTTCTGCTCAAAAGAACTACATCGTTCACGAAGCTCACACGTTTCTCATCTTAATTGACAAGAATTGGATGTTAGAGGACCAGTGCTTTGTATCAGTTTCAGAAGAAGAGTTGGACTAGATATGGTCCGTATTTGTAGGAAACACTGTTCTTTTGTTCTCAGCACACTCTCGTTTCCTGCTCTCTTAGAGATTTTAGAAAGCAAGAGCGTGCTTCTTGCTCTAAAGCAGAGTGTGATCCATGGATGAGAACTATGCTGTGTGTTTCCCTTCAGAAATGGAGTTATATCCCAGGCTCTCTGTCTTACTACAAGCAAGACTTCGTTTCAGGTATGGGCAGTCACTTTTCAGTTCAAAGGAACTACATCATTCTCAAAGCTCACACGTTTCTCTACTTAACTGACAAGCATTGGATGTTAGAGGACCAGTGCTTTGTATCAGTTTCAGAATCAGAGTTGGGCTAGATATGGTCCGTATGTGTAGGAAACACCGTTCTTTTGTTCTCAGCACACTCACGTTTCCTGCTGTATTAGAGACTCTAGAAAGCAAGAGCGTGCTTCTCGCTCTAAAGCAGAGTGTTATCCTTGGATGAGAACACTGCTATGTGTTTCACTTCAAAAATGGAGTTAAATCCCAGGGTCTGTTTCTTCCTACAAGGAAGACTTCGTTTCAGGTAAGGGCAGTCACTTTTCTGCTCAAATGAACTACATTGTTCATGAAGCTCACACGTTTCTTATCTTAACTGACAAACATTGGATGTTAGAGGACCAGAGCTTTGTATCAGTTTCAGAAGCAGATTTGAACTACATATGGCCTGTATGTATAGGAAACTCCGTTCTTTTGTTCTGGGCACACTCAGATTTCCTACTGTATTAGAGACTCTAGAAAGCAAGAGCATGCATCTTGCTGTAAAGCAGAGTGTGATCCATGGGTGAGAACTATGCTGTGTGTTTCCCTTCATAAATGGAATTAAATCCCAGGCTCTGTGTCTTCCTACAAGCAAGACTTCGTTTTAGATAAGGGCAGTCACTTTTCAGCTCAAACAAACTACATCGTTCACGGAGCTCACACGTTTCTCATCTCAACAGACAAGCATTGGATTTTAGAGGACCAGTACTCTGTATCAGTTTCAGAAGCAGAGTTGGACTATATAATGTCCGTATGTGTAGGATACACCATTCTTGTGTTCTCAGCACACTCACGTTTCCTGCTGTCTTAGGGACTCTAGAAAGCAAGAGCGTGCTTCTCGCTCTAAAGCAGAGTGTGATCCATCGATGAGAACTATGCTGTGTGTTTCCCTTCAGAAATGGAGTTAAATCCCAGGCTCCGTGTCTTCCTACAAGCAAGACTTCGTTTCAGGTAAGGGCAGTCTTTTTCAGCTCAAACGAACTACATCGTTCACGGAGCTCACACGTTTCTAATCTTAACAGACAAGCATTGGATGTTAGAGGACCAGTGCTTTGTATCAGTTTAAGAAGCAGAGTTGGATTAGATATGGTCTGTAGGTGTAGGAAACACCGTTCTTTTGTTCTCAGCACACTCACGTTTCCTGCTGTCTTAGAGACTCTAGAAATCAAGAGCGTGCTTCTCGCTCTAAAGCAGAGTGTGATCCATGGATGAGAACTATGCTGTGTGTTTCCCTTCAGAAATGGAGTTAAATCCCAGGCTCTGTGTCTTCCTACAAGCAAGACTTCGTTTCAGGTAAGGGCAGTCTTTTTCAGCTCAAACGAACTACATCGTTCACGGAGCTCACACGTTTCTCATCTCAACAGACACGCGTTGGATGTTAGAGGACCAGTGTTTTGTATCAGTTTAAGAAGCAGAGTTGGACTAGATATGGTCTGTATGTGTAGGAAACACCGTTCTTTTGTTCTCAGCACACTCACGTTTCCTGCTGTCTTAGAGACTCTAGAAATCAAGAGCGTGCTACTCGTTCTAAAGCAGAGTGTAATCCATGGATGAGAATTATGCTGTGTGTTTCCCTTCAGAAATGGAGTTAAATCCCAGGCTCTGTGTCTTCCTACAAGCAAGACTTCGTTTCAGGAAAGGGCAGTCACTTTTCAGCTCAAAGGAACTACATCATTCACAGAGCTCTCACGTTTCTATCTCAACAGACATGCATTGGATGTTAGAGGTCCAGTGATTTGTATCAGTTTAAGAAGCAGAGTTGGACTAGGTATGGTCCGTATGTGTAGGAAACTCCGTTCTTTTGTTCTCAGCACACTCACGTTTCCTGCTGTCTTAGAGACTCTAGAAAGCAAGAGCATGCTTCTTGCTCTAAAGCAGAGTGTGATCCATGGATGAGAACTCTGCTGTGTGTTTCCCTTCAGATATGGAGTTAAATCCCAGGCTCTGTGTCGTCCTAAAAGCAAGACTTCGTTTCAGGTAAGGGCAGTCACTTTTCAGCTCAAACGAACTACATCGTTCACGGAGCTCACACGTTTCTCATCTCAACAGACAAGCGTTGGATGTTAGAGGACCAGTGTTTTGTATCAGTTTAAGAAGCAGAGTTGGACTAGATATGGTCCGTATGTGTAGGAAATACCGTTCTTTTTTTCTCAGCACACTCACGTTTCCTGATGACTTAGAGACTCTAGAAAGCAAGAGAATGCTTCTTGCTCTAAAGCAGAGTGTGATCCATGGATGAGAACTAGGCTGTGTGTTTCCCTTCAGAAATGGAGTTAAATCCCAGGCTCTGTGTCTTCCTACAAGCAAGACTTCGTTTCAGGTAAGGGCAGTCACTTTTCAACTCAAATGAACTACATCGTTCACGAAGCTCACACGATTCTCATCTTAAGAGACAAGCATTGGATGTTAGAGAACCAGTGCTTTGTATCAGTTTAAGAAGCAGAGTTGGATTAGATATGGTCTGTAGGTGTAGGAAACACCGTTCTTTTGTTCTCAGCACACTCACGTTTTCTGCTGTCTTAGAGAATCTAGAAATCAAGAGCGTGCTTCTCGCTCTGAAGCAGAGTGTGATCCATGGATGAGAACTATGCTGTGTGTTTCCCTTCAGAAATGGAGTTAAATCCAAGGCTCTGTGTCTTCCTACAAGCAAGACTTCGACTCAGGAAAGGGCAGTAACTTTTATGGTCAAACACACTACAACTTTCACGAAGCTCACACGTTTCTCATCTTAACTGACAAGCATTGGATGTTAGAGGGTAAGTGCTTTGTATCAGTTTCAGAAGCAGATTTGGACTAGATATGTTCCGTATGTGTAGGAAACACCGTTCTTTTGTTTTCAGCACACTCACGTTTCCTGCTGTTTTAGAGACTCTAGAAGTCAAGAGCTTGCTTCTCGTCTAAAGCAGAGTCTGATCCATGGATGAGAACTATGCTGTGTGTTTCCCTTCAGAAATGGAGTTAAATCCCAGGCTCTCTGTCTTCCTACAAGCAAGACTTCGTTTCAGGTAAGGGCAGTCACTTTTCAGCTCCAACGAACTACATCATTCACGGAGCTCACACGTTTCTCATCTCAACAGACAAGCATTGGATGTTAGAGGACCAGTGCTTTGTATCAGTTTAAGAAGCAGAGTTGGACTAGGTATGGTCCGTATGTGTAGGAAACTCCGTTCTTTGTTCTCAGCACACTCATGTTTCATGCTGTCTTAGAGACTCTAGAAATCAAGAGCGTGCTTCTCGCTCTAAAGCAGAGTGTGATCCATGGATGAGAACTCTGCTGTGTGTTTCCCTTCAGAAATGGAGTTAAATCCCAGGCTCTGTGTCTTCCTACAAGCAAGACTTTGTTTCAGGTAAGGGCAGTCACTTTTCAACTCAAACGAACTACATCATTCACGAAGCTCCCACGATTCTCATCTTAAGAGACAAGCATTGGATGTTAGAGGACCAGTGCTTTGTATAAGTTTCAGAAGCAGAGTTGGACTAGATATGTTCCGTATGTGTAGGAAACACCGTTCTTTTGTTTTCAGCACACTCACATTTCCTGCTGTCTTAGAGACTCTAGAAATCCAGAGCTTGCTTCTCGTCTAAAGCAGAGTGTGATCCATGGATGAGAAATATGCTGTGTGTTTCCCTTCAGAAATGGGGTTAAATCCCAGGCTCTGTGTCTTCCTACAAGCAAGACTTCGTTTCAGGTAAGTGCAGTCACTTTTCAGCTCAAATGAACTACATCGTTCACGAAGCTCACACGATTCTCATCTTAAGAGACAAGCATTGGATGTTAGAGGACCAGTGCTTTGTATCAGTTTCAGAAGCAGATTTGGACTAGATATGTTCCGTATGTGTAGGAAACACCGTTCTTTTGTTTTCAGCACACTCACGTTTCCTCCTGTTTTAGAGACTCTAGAAATCAAGAGCTTACTTCTCGTCTAAAGCAGAGTGTGATCCATGGATGAGAACTATGCTGTGTGTTTCCCTTCAGAAATGGAGTTAAATCCCAGGCTCTGTGTCTTCCTACAAGCAAGACTTCGTTTCAGGTAAGTGCAGTCACTTTTCAGCTCAAACGAACTACATCATTCACGGAGCTCACACGTTTCTCATCTCAACAGACAAGCATTGGATGTTAGAGGACCAGTGCTTTGTATCAGTTTAAGAAGCAGAGTTGGATTAGATATGGTCTGTAGGTGTAGGAAACACCGTTCTTTTGTTCTCAGCACACTCATGTTTTCTGCTGTCTTAGAGAATCTAGAAATCAAGAGCGTGCTTCTCGCTCTGAAGCAGAGTGTGATCCATGGATGAGAACTATGCTGTGTGTTTCCCTTCAGAAATGGAGTTAAATCCAAGGCTCTGTGTCTTCCTACAAGCAAGACTTCGACTCAGGAAAGGGCAGTAACTTTTATGGTCAAACACACTACATCTTTCACGAAGCTCACACGTTTCTCATCTTAACTGAC